>CAUYRT010086502.1:0-22433 GCA_963574885.1 Lepilemur ruficaudatus | reverse complement strand
CCTGGGCTAGAATGCCGTGGCATCAGCCTAGCTCACAGCAACCTCAAACTCCTGGGCTCAAGGGATCGTACTGCCTCAGCCTCCCTAATAGCTGGGACTACAGTCTGCGCCACCATGCCCGGCTAATTTTTTCTACATTTTTAGCTGTCCAAGTAATTGCATTCTATTTTTAGTGGAGACGGTGTCTCGCGCTTGTTCAGGCTTGCTGAGCTTAAGCAATCCGCCTGCCTCAGCCTCCCAGAGTGCTAGGATTACAGGCATGAGCCATGGCACCTGGCCTATCCCAGTTTCTTGATCATGGCAGCAGTTGAATCATCCTTGGCAGCCCACTTCTTCAGTGTCATTTTGGGCGTGGGGGCCATTCCTGAAACCTCAGCCTGGGCTTTACTCTTCCATTCCTAGGACAATGTTCTAAGTCACCTAATTCCGTGTGTTAAAACCCATGCTAACTGGGGTCATTTCTGTTATCTGCAGCTGAACCCTGACTGATAGATACATGACATAGCAGTTTTCTTTAATGGGTCTGAGGTGATACCTCATTGTGGTTTTGATTTGCATTTCCATAACGATTAATGATCTTAAGCATCCTTTCATATGCTTGCTGGCCATTTGTATATATTCTTTGGAGAAATGTCTATTCAAGTCCCTTGCCCATTTTTAAATTGGGTTGTTTGATTTTTTTGTTTTTGAGTTCTAGCAGTTCTTTGTATATTCTAGATATTAACTTCTTATCAGATACATAATTTGCAAACATTTTCTGCCATTCTGCAGGTTATCTTTTCACTCTGCTGATTACGTCCTTTAATGTACAATTTTTTTAAAGTTTGAGGTAGTTCCATTTGTCCTTTTTGTTTTTGTTACCTGTGCTTTTGGTGTTACATCCAAAAAATCATTGCCATGTCCAATGTCATGAATCTTTTCCCCTGTGTTTTCTTCTATGAGTCTCACATTTAGGCCATTAGCCCTCCATGCCCTTTTAAAGTTATTTCTGTCAATAGATGATAGACGAGATAGAGATATATAGATATCTCCAGAGAAAAACCTTTTACATAATGCTATCATATGTATTTTTATTGATATTGTTTTGTTTTACCTAATACGTATCATTCTGCTGCTGGATTTTTTCTATTCTGTGGGTCTTTTTTGTTATTTTTAATTGTTCCTTAATATTCTATGGTAATCATACACCACATTTTATTTAGCCTTTTCCCTATTTTACTAGCACTTGTGTAGCTGGATGTTAAAGGAACATTCTCTACCTTGAAGAAGTTTCAACATAAACCTCAAAGCTGAGAACAGTAGGGACAAGGATCCCCACTTTGGAAGAGAGCTGCTGACATGCCCCTTTGGGGTTTACCCTAAGAGAGCAAAACAAGTCCTGTGACTATCAGTCCCTGTCACCCACATGTAACCTGTGGGAGGGAGGGCTTGGGTTCCTTGGAAAAGATGCTTTAAAAAGAATTCATTCAACAAATATTTGTTGAGTGCCCTCTTTGTTGAGTGGACCTCATCCGCACACACCCCAAAGGAGTTTCTGTGAGATCTTTTCCTCCGGGACTCTCCAGAGGCAGGTCCCTGGCAAATGAACAACAACAACAATAAAAAAAATTACAAAATTTTAGGAAATCCAAGCAACACAGCCAGATCCACCAAAGTCATTGATTTGTAAAAACAAATCTCATCTCATCTGCTCAGTGCTGTGGCACATTGGCCAATGCCACACAGCTACTGTCCTCATGAAGCTTTCAGCATGAGGTTGGAGGGCGCTTTGGCTTTTCTTGTTTCCTCTCTCCCGGATAGGGTACCCGTGAGATCCTTAAGCCTGTACCTGCCACTTGCCTGGCCAGAGACTTTCTAGATCTGCCCATTCTCTGGTGAGCAGGGGATGCCCAGGGAGAGGCTGCGGCTGTTCCTGTTTGGCAGGCTGAGAAGGCTGCCTTGCTCAGGATTGCGTAGAGGCTCTGCAGAGAGAATGGACTTGAGTTGTCTTGAAAGGACCCAGGCAAACCCAGCCAAGAGAAGTACCGGCCTAGGTGCGGAGACCTGGGCATGCAGAGGCAATGGATGCGGGGCCGGGTGGGGTGTGGGTGGCTGGGAAAGAGAAGGGTCCACAGCGCTAGGGTGGGGAGAGCATTGGCCACCCCCAAAAATGGCCATTGGGAGGGCCCTGTGGAGAGTTGGCAAAGAACCTCCCAGGACTCATCGGCTTATCTGTGAAATGGGGTAATGGTACTTCTTCATGGGGTTGCTGTGAGGATTCAAATACTTAATATTAACACGTGCACAGCCTCAGCGCGGTTGCTTGTCAGCAAGATGCGCCGCGATGCCGCTGGGCGCTGTCTTTGGCGCCCTCTGCTGGGAAGATTCGAACCGCTACCTCTTCTGACGTTGGTCATCAGGGGTCTGTCACTGCAGTTTCCTCGCCCAGGGGAGGCCTCCCGGGCTGGACTCCTTGGCCGCTGCTCTCCAACAGCCCAGGGCTGTTGGGTTCCTCCCAACACTCCAGGCAGTGCCATGGCCAAATGCCTCTCAGCTTCGTTGGGCAGGTGCCACTTCTGGCCCAGGGGACACATAGTGCCAAGCTCTAAAGGGGCAGCTCACCCCCAGAGTAACCTCCTTACTCTCCCGTCTCAGGGCAGCCCTCTAACAGTAGTCTCCTGCCTTTAGACTTTATAGGCCCAACTCGGACACCGTCCTCCTCGCCCTCAAATTCTGAGAGATTCAAGTCAAGCTTTCCAAGTGCACCCCACTTAGCTCTGGAGTGGGGGTGGGGGTGGGGGCAGAGCATTTCCCCTCTTCTCATCAATGGGGCTAGGGAAAAGCATAGCCCACCAATTCTCTCTCCTTCTCCCTTTCACCCTCTCTCTCTTTCCTTTCTCTGCAGTCTCAACTCCCTAATTATTTCCTCTGCTTTTTTAAGAACCAGTTTTACAGTTTCTTAGCGTGCCCTCCAGGCAAAGGTTAGGAAGGGAGTGTTCTTGGCACAGTACCCTTATGGTTTTTGCTTTTGGCCTTGTGCTGTAATGCCAATGACCATCCAACCAATGCCAAGGAAGGTCTGCATGAGACATTTTATATGGGAAACATATAAAAACGTGCATGAGAAAAACCAGCCATAAATCCTGGAGAGGGGAGCAGAGAAAGATTGCGAAGAGATTCTCAGGTTGTTTTACCTGTTTCCGTAAAGTTTGAGTTCTTGAGCTGAGTGGTGGGCACGTAAGTGTTACACTGTCATCTGCAGCCTTTTAGATGCCTGAAGATATTTTGTATGAATATTACATACAGTGCATGTTTCTAAGAGAGTCTGTAAGCTGAGAAAGAGAAGAACAGGTGTACATGTCTCCCAAAGCAATGTGCTGTAATGGCAGCAGAGAAAGTGAATGGCAGTTGGTGAGATCTTGGGGTCAAGAGAGTGAATGGAAAATTTATCTCCATAATAATTAGACTTTCCCCTTCACTAGGGAAGATAGGAGGAAAATACCTGCGGTTTCAGTTTTCTGGAAAAACAAAACCTATCTCATTTGCTGCCTGCATCACCTGGGCCTGAGCTTGGGTTAGGGTGGAGCTGCTTAAAGCATCTGGAGTCAGATCCCCAGGACACAACTAAGCTCAGTTCTGTGTTCTTGGAAAGTCAGAAGAGGGAGTGAGCAGTTGCAAGATCAAGGCTTTGAGTAGACCAGAGGGGATAAAATCTTTAGGAGCTGGGATAGTTCATCCACAGCAATGAAGGGAAGGTGGAGTATATGGATACAGTTGCTGGAGACTGGATTTTATGTTGGGAAGAGATTTATTTTCTGATTGGTTCTAACTGCTTGATGAAATAAGAAATCATCTGAGAGTAGCTGAGAAGTGATGGTCATAGATGCTTTGGAAAAGAGAAATAGAATTTATTATTGAAATTTTGTAGAATTATTGGATAAAAATCAAGTCCACATGCTGGCCATGTGTCATGCCTCCAGAAGTGATTTCAGCTTCAGCAACAGCATGACCCCCACCCAAACTTTGGTAGAATATGGAGACTGATGATGCCACATACATACATTCATTGTGCTAATTAGCAAATTCTCTGGTGCTGATGTCATAGCTACATGGATGGGGGTGGGGGAATGTGTGGATTTCTGAACAGGGCTACAGATTGCCATTGGTGCAGAGTAAGCTCACTAAACAACATGTTGATGTCACACTACTGTCAACATAAAAGAACAGGGAGAGACGAATGCCTAAGTAAACAGGTTTTATTTGGGAATAATATACAACAAGTAGGACTGCAATCCAGTACAGACCGTGGTGGCCTCCAGTGTGTCTGAAGATCAAAGGAAAAGGTTAGGGTTTTTTAAGGGAAAGAGGAATGCAAATTGTTTTGAAAGAAAGTTCACTGGTGCTCCAGCGTCTTTCAAGAGCTGGCGAGTTTTGATTGGCAAGTGTCAGTAGCTGTTAGGTAGGATTTGTAATTTGGAGTTACAATTAGGGCCTGGCAGTCTTGGATTGTGTTTGTGAGACGGTGTGTCAGGCAGGTATTCTTGAGCTGCTAACTGTCCTCGTGTTGCTCATGTAATAAGCTGTGGTTTAGAAGAATTTCTTGTGATGGTTCCTGGTTACCAGGCAAATCATGCATGCAAGGCTGCCCTTCCTGCCCTTTCCTGGCACCATTTGCCAGGGTTTGACACAAGTGACTCCATTTTGAATCTTACAATTTTTATATCACCAGTGTGGAATCTTTACATGTAAATTTCAGAAATCCTGGTGCTTTCTCTTCCATCTGTTCTCAAAGCAGTGGCAGAGTGAACCTGACTATGTCACTTCTCTGCCTCAGGCCCTGTGATGACTTCCGGTCTCACTGAGGGCACAAGACCAAATCCTTGCAGTGCTGGTGAGGCCTCACATGGCCTGACCTTTGCTAACTAAGCTCTGACCTCAGCCCCTCCCTCTCTCCCTTGCTCACCTGCTCTGGCCACTCCGGGCCCCTTGCTGTTCTTCACACCTTGGCCCTCTGCCATGGCTTCCACCTGGAATGACTTTCCCCACCATGCTGCCTGGCCTGCTCCTTCACCTCCTCTTGCCTCAGCACGTCATCAAATAACATATGATGTATTTGGTTGTTTATCTTGTTTAATTTGCCACCACTAGCTTGTAACCTCCATCAGGAAAGATATTTCAGTTTGTTTTTTCACTGTCCTGTCCCTAGCCAGAGTCTAGCAAGGTGGGCCTGTGGCAGAGACTTTTGGAATGACTGAACATCTGGCCGCTGTCAGGACTAATATTGCTGGGGACTAATATTATCGGCCTCCCCAGCGCAGGAATTACCTTCTGGAAATTACCTTCTGGAAATCACTTACTGGAAATCACCTTCTTGACTTCATTGGAAACTAATATTTATCCTTTTACTATAAAACTTTAATCATATTTCTCATGAACTTTATTATCCATAGAGCACACTCCGGTCCCTGAATTAAATGAAAAAGCATAATATATTAACCGGCAATGACTGATATAGTGACCAAATTCCATCTCTATTTAAAAAAAATTTTACTTTTAATTATTATGGATACAGAATATTTGAATATTTATGGGGTACATGTGATATTTTGATACAAGCATACAACGTCTCATGATCAAATCAGGGTAAGCGTTTCTATAATAACCAGATTTTCTTCTTGATTGGAAAAGAGGAGAAAGATGTCCACTGTTTCAGTTTCCTGGAGAAAGATGTCCACTGTTTCGGTTTCCTGGAAATTGAAACTTTCCTCATTTGCTGCCTGCATCACCTGAGGCTGTGCTCCAGTGGGGACGGAGCTCCTTAAAACCCCTGGAATCAGATTTTCAGGAACTCATCCACGCTCCAGACTGTGGGGTCGGTTCCACATTCTTGGGAACTCCCCTTCTCTGGGTAAGACTGGGAGGGCAGACAGGGGTTGCCCCTCCGTGGCCCCCAACCTCGGTGGGGAGTGGGTTCAGGCAGTGGTGAGGAGGCCGGTGGTACGTCCACTCTCTCGCAGGTCTTTCTGTTCTCAGGGTGACTGTGATTGTAGAAGGTGAGTCTAGGAGGGAAAGGGACTTAAGCCCCCACCTGCCCTTGGACTCAGGAACTTGGAAATAGCGATCCTCGTCCATACCTGAGTCTCCCTCAGGCCTTGAGGGCGGTTGGGGGTGAGGCGGGCAGGGGAAGAGGTATTTGGGGAGCTAGATCAGAGCCAGCACAAGCCCACGCTTTGAAAGCAGCTGGACCCATGTGGGGTCTCGCTTTGCTGTGAGAAGCCTTCTGACCTCGAGCAAATCTCTTACCCTCTCTGAGCCAGACCACGTTTCCTCATCTATAAAATGAGCGTAGGGTCCCACCTTCTTCCTGTTAGTGGGCATAACATACATAAGAGCAGGCACCTCGCCCCAAGATATGCCTTAAAGATGTAATTGGCTCCGATTTCCTAATTTTCATGCCTTTTAAATTGCTCCTTGTAGACTTAAGGGAGTCCCAGAGTGTCTGAGGAGTTGGCACTGGGGGTTTCAGGAGGAAGGCAGCAGCCTAACTGGGCAATAAAATCCCCCAGGCCCTTCCCAGTGCAAGTGCTTTGGTAACCCCGACACCCTAACTTCCCTCCTTCCCTCACCCCAGGACGTCGGCAGTGTCGGAGCTGGCCTCTCGTCATGGGTGAGTATTCCTGGGAGGGGCCGGCGCTGTGGGTGAGGAGGCAGGTGGGCGAGCATAGGGTCCTGCCTAGGGAGCTGTGGGTGGGGGGTAGGGGCAGCCTCATTGCCCCCCTCCCCCCATCCTTCCCCAATCACTGTCCTCCCTGGCTTTCCCTCTGAGAAGGCTCAGCCCTGGGTGCCCTGCAGGTCCCCTCCCGTCTAGGCCTGGCGTCCTTCTGCCTAGACTGAGGGGGTCTGCAGCTCAGTGCCACTCCCTTGGGCTCTCACTTCCCCTGAATTCACCGCCAGAATTCGTCTCCTGTGTTTAGCTTGTCAACAGGACCCCTCTGTCCTGCTGCCTCTCACATCCAGAGCACTGAGGACTAAACTCTGACCCTTTTTTTTTCTCTTGCCCAAATTGTGTTGATGTGTTTAACACATCAACTGCCATGTGAGTTGTATTTAACTCACACTAGTTTTGAGTACGGGGCCTCGTGAAACATATGTAACTCACAAGTCTCATCACCTTGGGGCCCACGTGAGCTATTTTTCAAGTTGCATATAACTCACACACAGAAAACAATAAAAAAGACCCCAACTTTTTCATTAAATTTGAAAGGATCGTTTTATTTTTGAAGTTTTTATTCTATTTTCATAGTAAAATACTGTGGCCCCAAGGAAAAATAAATTTTTTTTCTAGTGTGGCAGTCAATGTGTTAAACCCCTCTCAAACAAAATCTTCCTTATGTGCTCATTATATATAAGGACGAAAGGGGAGGCTGGGACCAGAATGGCGGGGAGAGCTTTTCCCTGGATTATTGTGAGGGTTGCTCTCCACTGCTGTGGTTCACCCAGGCAGTTCCCGGAGGGGAGGGTGAGGGGGTCAGCCAGCGCTCTTAACCCCTGCAGCCGTGTCTCCAGGGTCTCCCAGCCATCCTGGGACAGGGACCAGGTGAACTGGCGATGGAGGCGATCAGGTAACTCATCTCCTCCGACTGCAGCAGCCACCAGCACTAGAGAGCGAGAGCGGGGGTGGGGGTGGGGGAGGGAGGGAGGGAGTTAGCATGTTGAAGGGGACCGGGAATGTAAGCTCACCCTGGCCCTTCGCAGGCTGGGGTCGCGGAGGCCCGCCCCCTGCCCAGCCCCAGCCCCAGCCCAAGCCCCACTGCTCATGTTGAGGCCCATCCCGGTCCCACTCCTCTCGGGAAATGAAAACCTGCGTGTAGCCCTTCCCCTGCCAACCAATGGGGACCCGAGCACAGCGCAGGCGTCGCCCCGCCCCACACCCAGGTCTCTGTCCCTCTCTTCTGCCCACGGGGTCTCCCTCGGGTGGGTTCGCTCTTGCTGGGTGGATCTGCCAAAGGGAAAAGCGCTCTAAAGCGCCTGAAAGCCGTAGCAACTGGGCCACGGTTCCAAGTTGTGAAATTTCTCCGCATAACGGAAGAGCTGTTTGCTGCACAAATCGAACAAAACGCACGGAGAAAAGCAGTATTTAGTTTCACTTCTAGGTAGAGAGACACGGATACGTTCTGGAGCTTTTCCTTCCAGTAGGTTTCTGTCTCTCCTGAATATGTACACCCGCCCCGCGCCCGCCAAGCTCCGATCACACTGTGCGCACTGCTCGGCAAACTACTCGCTTTATTTAATGGGCCACTTAAATTTCCCCAGGCTGTTTAATATTCCTTAACAAGATTTTTTTGAAAGTCGAATTTATTGAGGTGTAATTTACGTAAAGTAAAATTCACCCTTTTAGTGTACACTTCCATGAGTTTGGACGAACTTTCACAGTCGTGGAACCACCACCTCAGGTATATAACATTTTGTCACCCCTCCTCCTCATCCCAGCAAATTCTCTCAAGCTCCTTTGGAGTCACCCCCTTCCCGCCCGAGGCGACCACTGATCTGGTTCCCTCCCTACACGTTTGCCTTTCCCAGAACTTTAACGTCATATTTAATTGTCATAAAATATTCTATAGAGTTCAATGTGTCAGCGCCCCCGTTTTAAGGGTTTAAATTCTAACTTTTACTCCTAGAAGTTATCTGGGCATGCAGTGCCAACATCACAGGGCGCAAGTATTTTCTGTATATTCTAGAAGTGCAATTGCTGGGTTAGAAACTATGCATTTCTTCTGGCACTTGATACTTACTGTTAGGCTAACCTCCAAACATAGTATCAGCTTACACCCCACACAAGTATGTGGGAGGATCCGTTTTTTCCTACTCCTCAGCCGCAATTAGCATTGTCCCTTAAAAGAACCTTTGTTGATGTAACAGGTGAAAAATGATGACTTATTTTAATTTACACTTCCTTTTACCGCTAGTAAGGCTAAAACTATTTCTAAGTTTATTAGGCTATGTAGTTCTTATTTTGTGAATTATTTTCTTTTATTCTTGGACCTTTTTTCTATTGAATTTGTTTTCCTTATTGATTCATAGAAATTAATGTTATATTAACTATCTTAATCCATTCTCAAAGATGTTGCAAATTTTTGTTTCTTCATCACTGTCTTGTGGGGGGGCAGTTTTCATAGAAACGTTTTTAATATTTATGTAAACTTGTCAATATTTTACTGTATTATTTTTGTCTTTGTGTGCCTAAAAAGGGCATTTCTACTAGCTATCAGATATATCATCATTGGTATTTTCTTTAGATTCTTCTGGGGTTTCACTTTTTTATTTTTTTTATTTTTTATTTTTTTTTTATATATTTTTTTGAGACAGAGTCTCACTCTTTTGCCTGGGCTAGAGTGCCGTGGCGTCAGCCTAGCTCACAGCAACCTCAAACTCCTGGGCTCAAGCAATCCTTCTGCCTCAGCCTCCCGAGTAGCTGGGACTACAGGCATGCGCCACCACGCCCAGCTAATTTTTTCTATATATATTTTTAGTTGGCCAATTAATTTCTTTCTATTTTTTTAGTAGAGACGGGGTCTCACTCTTGCTCAGGCTGGTTTTGAACTCCTGACCTTGAGCGATCGGCCTGCCTCGGCCTCCCAGAGTGCTAGGATTACAGGCGTGAGCCACCGCGCCCGGCCTGGGTTTCACTTTTTTAAATTAACTTTTAATCCATCTGGAATTTAGTTTGGTACATATAGAGTGCTTTACATATCTTACATATGTCTTAGCCAGTTGTTCCAACACTGTGGATTAGATCATCTTTCCTTTCATCTTTGATATTCCATTTTTGTATTCAAAACTCATATAGTAGGCTATATATCAGTTTACCAGTTAGGACATTTTCTATTCTGTTGCAAAGAGCTTTATGTCCTACAACAATATCACACTGTTTTAGTGCCTATAAATTTATTATTTGACTTAAAATCTGTGCATAGCAGTAGCAGAATTGTTAATCCAGGGTTATACATTTTTTGTGAAGATTAAAAATACTTTGTCATGCCCTCTATCATCCAGAAGTGCAATTTATAGATAACATCATCTAGTGACACATAAGATATTGCCCAAACTGGAATACAAAAGAGAAATGAAAGGAAATTATTTATAATAAAATAGTCAGTATTTCAATTTCAATATGTAAATGCTCAAGCACTGTTATACCTGAAGATATAATGAAAGAATGAGTCCCTTGTATCTATATTAGTTTAGATTAAGATGACACAATATTCAATAAAATATTCTTAATGCTTACTTTTTGTATTTGATGTTTTGAAACAAGAGCTTAGGAAATATATCTATATATTTATATCCATGTATCTATATCTAATCATCAAGAATGTGATAGTGGCAAAAACAGACTGATTGAAGTACATTGCTATTGGTGACGTGATCTTCTGTAATGGTGAATAATTCTTGGTAAAGTTCAGAACAAATCAAAGTACAATCTCTCCCCGATTTACAAGATAATGACATTCCCGGAAAATTCAATCTATATTATGACTATGCCAAGAATACTTTGTAAGGAACTTAACACATGTAAAACGTGGTTAAGTTCTAGGCTTTTATAATTATGAGGGGTTTTTTTTTGCTTACATGACAGGATCTTTGGAATTTGTACAGGATAATTTTCAGTTGGGCAGGATGGTCTTACATATTTCAAGATGTCAGGCATCTTTGTCCCTCCATCTCTGACTACTGACAGCACAACAGCAAACTTCCAAAATGCCCTCTAGGGGGCAGTACCATCCTGTTAAAAACGAATGCCTTGGCCAGTAATTTTTAAAAAACCTACAAATGTTTATAATTATTTGTAGAGAAAATAAAATAAATAAACCTAATGATATTAAAATTTTTTTGTCATGAGTGTTAAGAATTATTTGTGCATATTGAATTTTTAACTGGGTATATGTGACAAATTAGTTATAATCACAATTTTAATGACGTATTTACAGAGTAATCCTCAGTACCTACCTGGATAATACAGGATGATCTGTGTATTAAACAGCCAGAAACCTTTCTAGAGTTCATGATATCAATCATCTTTCCTGTTCCATTGTCCCACTTTTAATAGAGACATGCATATAGAGAAATAGTATTTTATTCTAAGAAAAATGACAGTCCAACTCATTATTAATGGCAACAGGGGCTGGGGAGGACTCAGGCAACCCAGGGAGCCATCCTCAGCCTGTGTAAAGGAAGAGACAGATCTGAGGTGCTGCCCTATAGACTGGGGGTCCAGTAGGGCCAGATCTTCTGAATTTTAACCAGAGGTGGGGGACCTGGAAAATTTGCATTCAGTCAAAAGGCCACATCTAGTAGGCCACATGTGGCTTTAAAGCTGCAGGTTCCCCACCCCTGCCTGGACAGTCTTACATGAAGATGACATCTTCAGTCTTACATGAAGATACCATCAATAACCACAACCACCACCACACTGTGGCCAACCCAGCCTTGGAGAGATGCAGCCCTGGGCTTCAGGCCTGGGGAGAAAAGCTTTCCTCTCCCTGCAGCACCAACATTTCCCTTTGATAGCCATGGGGGCTGAGCCTGTGTCCCCTGAAAGATCCACCTCTCTCTCCTTTGCACAAAGTTCCCATTGTTCTGTTCTCTGCCATCCCTGAGATTTAGGTGAAGCACTCACTGGTCCAGGACATCTCACAGCCCCACAGTGGGGTTAATGGAGACTGTGTCAAAGTGAAGTTCATTGATTCATTCAAAATGTAGATATTTATTTACATTTTCTTTATGTCAATCACTGTTTTGACCCAAAGCAGAGTTAATGAAGCCTACATCAAGAGCCTTTCCCTGAGAAGTGTGAGAAATACCATAGACGCTAGGTATAGGTGACCCGACATATTCAGTGATGCCCCATTTCCCCACTTTTTAAATCTATAAATGATGCCGTCACTGGAAAATTAATCCCAAGCCACAAGTCCTCATTTATGCAACATTAGAATAGCTCCTCTTCGAAGGTTTCTGATCTCACTACATAACCACTTACCGTGATGCTTTCAAAGTCGTCTTTCAATCTTGTTACCTGTTGTCTAGCACTTGCATAGGTGAGACTATGCTCTTAGAAATAATTATGAAACCCTCTTCCACCAATTCCCAGGTGACCCTTATATGCATCTGAAACTAGCATTGATGGAGGGAGTCTCACAGGCCTCTGCTGTTCAAAATAAAGGAGAGGCTACCCCTTAGGATGAGACACTTTGTAAGTGCTCACGTATGGAAGGACTCACTTCCAAGGGATGTTTTTCTAAGGGGGGACCCTCTCCTCAGCCGCTGATTCCGTGCTGTGATTCAGGGTGGAGGGGTGTATAAGTTTTCTGGGGCTACCATAACAAATGGCTACAAACTGGGAGGCTTTAAAGAGAAATTTATTCTCTTGAAGTCCTAAAGGCCACAAATCTGCAATCGAGGTGTCAGGCCATGCGCCCTCTGAAGGCTCCAGGGGAGGGTCCTTCCCTGCCTCTTCTGCTTCTGCTGGTTCTGGGTGTTACCTGGCTTGGGGCTGCAGCACTCCAGCCTCTGCCTCTGTCTGGGGCAGAGGCAGACTGGGGACTGCCTCTGTCTTCACATAGATTTCTTTTTGTTCTTTCTCCTCTTCTGTCTCTTATAGCAGTGGTCCCCAACCTTTTTGGCACCAGGGACTGTTTTCATGAAAGAGTTTTTCCATGGACCTGATGTGCAGCACGGTTCCTAATAGGCCTTGGACCAGTACCGGGTGGGGTTGGGAACACTTGCTATTGGATTTAGTACCCACCTGGGTAATCCAGGATGATCTCATCTTGAGATCCTTAACTCAGTTGCATCTGTCTTCAAAGACCCCTTTTCCAAATAAGGTCACATTCACAGGTTCTAAGGGTTAGGACGTGGACACATCTTTTGGTAGCCACCATTCAGTCCACTATAGTGGACATTCACCCCACAGCCCCTGGGTCCCCTAAGTGCCACCACTGGGTGTCCCGTCTACCTACTTGACTGCTTCCTACTATCTCAAGTTTCTGCCTCCTAAAACTGGGCACCTGCCTAGTCCCTGCTAGCCCCTACTCATAGGAAATGGTCCCAATTCTGGTTGTCCCTTACCTGCCTTGGCCCAACACTCTGACCCGCCCATCTCACCTTCCGAAGCTGTGCCTGTGGTCCCAGTAGGCTGTAACTTCAGATCCCTGGTCTCCTCTCCGGTCCTTGCTGACTGCTGCCTGAGTTGCTTTCCTGCACCCCTGCAAACTCCCCCTCCTTCTGGGCTGGGTCTTACCTTGGTTCCCAGGATAATGTGCAGCTGGTATGACTGAGCCATGTGACACTAAAGGGTGTTTCTGCAATGTGTGCCTGCAGTGGAGAACATGCAATGGGCCATGTCGCTTTTTAGCCGCAGTGAGCTAGTACAGCATAAGGAACTCTCACCTCCTCTCTTTCCTGTTCTCCTTTTCTCCCCACATTTTTTTTCCTCCCATTTTATTTTTTTCACATCTATCCCCTGGTGTATTGGTTTGTTACGGCCACAGTCATGCCATATAATAAACTATCCCCAAATATGGTGTCTTAAAACATCAATCTTTTTTTTTTTTTTCCTGATGAATCTGCGGCCAGACTGGAGCCATTCTGTTGATCGAGGCTGGGCTTGGTGGGTGGCTCTGCCTCACGCCCGCCCTCGATGTTCACTGATGGCCTGTGGGTCAGGTGGGGTCTCTCTGCTCCACGTGTGTTCATTCCGGAGCCCAGGGGAAGTCCTCCTTATGGTGATGGCAAACACGTGAGGCCTCTTCAGGCTGGGAACTGGCACACTGTCACTTTCAATTGGCCAAAGTCAGTCACGTGGTCAAGCCCAAATTTGAGGGGCCAGAACTACTCTGTCCAAAAGGAGGCCATGGCAAGGGTGAGAATGCAAGCAGGCGTGAAGAATTGAGGCGAGTGATTCAATCGACACCTGCTCAGCGCCCAGGAAGTCCTCGTCCAGTGTGCCCCACGCGTTGATTTGTATAGGCTCTAGGTTTTGAATGCACACCTGGGAGCAGTAAAAACCACTGAGATGACATCTTTAACTTGATTTTCTCAAGGGATTGGGTTCAGCTATGGAAAGCACAGAGGGCCAAGCTGCTTGTGGTTCTTGAAAACAATGGAAGAGCTTTTAGGATCAGGCCCCGGGGCTCCATCATCTTGCACTTAAAATATCGATTAACAGAGCCATTAGAGTTCCCACTGCCAGCTGAAGCCAAGGAAGGGGCCTCGGGGCCAGAGCAAAGCTTTCGATTTGTCTGGAAGACAGCTGGGAAAGACCAGCAACAAACCAGTGCCAAGAACAGTCCACATGTTATCTCATTTAATGCTCACCACAGCCCCATAAAGTGGGTATTTTTAAACCCACGAAATGGAGCACTTACATCCTTGCAATTATAATATGTCTCCCTGGGTAATTACTTGAATGGAACCTTGTCAAGTGTGACGCAGTCCACTTCCCGGCATTGCTGGAAAATTTTGAAACGTAGGTCAAGTACCCTCTCCATGGAGTTACATCAAGAAGCTTGCTTAACAGAGAAACTGGTGAGCTGAGAATATTATTTATTAGATGTGCAGACAGTGCCTTGGGGACAGCCTGCAGGACTGTAGCCTGGGGCTGCTCCGGTTCCCTGTCCACTCCCCAGCCTCAGTCCTGGGTCTCCAGGTGCTATACGGGAATGCCCTGTAGCCTGGGGGCAGGCTGAAAACCCTCCTCCTGGTGCCACTCTGGATATCTGGCAACCAAGAGGGACCTGTCCACTCTTCAGTTGCCTTTGGGCAACAGCTGACCCGAGGGTCCATGCCAAGCAGCTCTGGGGACTGGGGAAGGTATGGGGCAGGGTGAACGGGGCAGGCAGAAGGAGGCACTGACCTCTTCCTGCTCTTCTCCACTGTCTGATTGCCTCTTCCATCCTCCGCCTGGCCACAGAGTCACCCCTGAATCCTTCCCTCCCTTCCCCTCACCCCGTGGGGGAGGGGCTCCCTGCCCCCTCAGCCCTCCCCATCTTCTCTCCACCCCACACTCTCCCACTGCAGCAGGGTGACACTGTTTTCCAGTTGCAGGAACAGGGGCTCCAGCAGCCTCCCAAGGCCACAAAGACCTGCAGGCCCCAAACCGCACATTCTTCCCCCCATCCCACAGTTATGTTTGTTCGAATATTGCAGTGCTTCTCACAAAAATCACTTGGAGCAGGGGATTGTTACAATGTGGATTCTAACACAGTAGGTCTGGCATGGGGCCTGGGCTCCTGCATTGCTAGCAAGCTCTCAGGGGATGTCCATGCTGCTGGTCCACAGACCAAACTTTGCGTAGCAAGGGTCTAGTGTTTCACCAAACATACACATATTTTATTCCACTTCATCCTTGCAGCAGCACAGTGAGGCTGGTAGGGCAGGAGCTAATGCATGTGTATTTTACAGGTGAGGAGGCCGAAGTCCAGAGAACTGGCATGACACGTTGGAAGCGCCCCTGGGTAGCAGGCAGCACCAAGGAAAAGGAGCCCACGTCTCTGATTAGGAACATAGTGCCTGGGGCGTCATGCTGCTCACCTGCACAGACATGCTGCCATGAAGCTGTGGGCTCCAGCCTGCCAGGGATGGCTCTCCAGCTGCTGGAACCCATCCTGCATGTTGAATGTCACCCACACCCCTGCCTCTGAGAGCAGCCTTGAAATTGTGGTGACTGTCCTATTATTCTGAGGTCCCATTGTTCCTGGCCTAGTGAGGTGCCCCAGTAAAGCAAAAGACTTCAGAAAAGCTGTGTGTGGTCTTAGGTGGAAAGCACACACACCCCAGAGGGCAGAGCTTGCTGTTTTCCTGCGCAGGATCAAGTGTACTTTGTGGGCTGTCCTTGGCAGTGAAAATGGGCCATATAAATTATACATTGAAATAACAGCGGCTACTGCAATCTGCCAGAAGGTCTCCAACGGTGGAGATGATGGACATCTTCGCTGGAGAACCGTAGGCTATGACAAGGGCACAAAGAGAACGCAATAAGGTAAGGGATTTTAAGGCCAGGAGTTCAACTTCTGAGTTTTCATAAAGCAAAGACATGTGCCTTTAGCTGTGGTCAAAGCTTGCTGGCCTTTGACAAAGGACCAGCATGCTCAGGGTTTCCGATCTTGGGCAGGAAAAGGAGAAGGAACTGCGTTCCGATCTATGAGTGACAACGTCGGTCCCAGCAAATCTGCGAATGTCCAGGCTGAAAGGGTGGAGCTGGGAGAGTCTGAGTGCCCAGTTCATCTGCTGAACAGCTGAGGAAAGAGAGGCTTGAAGACAGAGACATGTGCCCAGGGTCACCAGCTTACTGTGGGCTGTATCAAGGCCAGGGTGTGGGCTCCTGAGTTGTAGTCTCAAGTTCATCACCTGGCTTCACCTCTGTGCCTTCTCATAGACCAGCTCTTGTCTGACCTTTCTTAAGCGGATCAAAGGGGCTCTGGATTTAAAACCAATGGCAGTGGAGCCACGCGCTGTAGAGTCTTGGAGAGAAGGACTCATTCTGTGTGTGCACATGGAAAAAGGCAGAATCTCTGACATTAGAGAAAGACACATTCCAACAGGCTGTCCCCCTTGTGGTCTCTGTGCAGGACTTTTTTGTTGGGCCACTATTCAGCTGGCATTTCGATCTGCCTTGCGTTGTTTGCCCCTCAGCAAATGCTTGTCCATGAAATGAGGGGAGGAGTTGTAGGTATAGGTCATTCCCACTCCAGGTTTTCATTTTTCTCTTCAACAAACCCGATTTGACATCTTCTCTCCACAAGCCAGTTCTTGCGTCTGGTATGGGGCATGTTTTTAAAAGTTGGGATATTTATTTTTTTAATGTTGACGTATTTTGGATACAAGTCCTTTGTCAGATACATGATTTTCAAATATTTCTTCTCGGTCTATGACTTGTCTCAACAATCTCTTAACAGTGTCTTTCAGAAGCAAAAGTCAATTTTGATAAAGTCCAATTTATCAATTTTTAGTTTTATAAATAGTGCTTTCAGTGCCATGTCTGAGAACTCATCGCTAAATTCAAGGTCATGTATTGTAGATGTTCTCTGGCCTTTTCTTCTAACAGTTTTATAATTTTATATGGTAAATTTAGATAGACTTCGTGTTTTGTTTAAGGTATGAGGTTCACATTTGCATATGGATGTTCAGTTGTACACTAAGTTCTCACCAGCGTTGATGGGTTTTTGGAAACTGTGACTTTAAGCAAACAGGTATAACAAAACCAAGTATACTATAGGCTAATTGACGTAAACAAATATGCAAGTTCCCACAACATATTTCTGTTCACAAAAATATCACCAAACTTCTAAATAAAAATCAAAACACTGCTAATATTTAAAAAAAAATTTTAGAGACAGAGTCTTGCTCTGTTGCCCAGGCTGGAGTGCAATGGTGCAGTCATAGCTCACTGTAACCTTGAACTCCTTGGTCAAGCGATCCTCCCACTTCTGCCTCCCAAAGTGCTGGGATTATAGACATGAGCCAATGTGCCTGACCCTATACATACATGTAAGGAAGATTAATAAAAACAAGTAAGATAATTATTTGTCTGTTTACTTCAGTTCAGGGTCATGGGTGGCCAGAGCCTATTCCAGCAGCTCAGGGCCCAAGGTGGGAACCCACCCTGGACAGGACGCCATCCCATTGCAAGACACACTCACACACCCACACTTACTAACGCTGGACAATGTAGACACACCAATTCACATAATGTGCACATCTTTGGGATGTGGGAGGAAACCGGAGTACCTGGAGAAAACCCACCAGACATGGGGGAGAATATACAAACTCCACACAGACAGTGGCCCTAGCTGGAAATCAATTCTTTTTTCCATCAATATCATAACAAAACAATGTTGAATGAAACAATGTTATCCAAGGACCTGCTTGCTGCATCTACATGATTTGATGTAAAGACTTTCTCCATTTTATTGTTTTTATAAAAACTAATAGGCCATATCTCTGTGGGTCTATTTCTTTATCTATATTCGTTCCCATCAATCTATGTGTCTGTTTCATTGCTAATACCATACTGTCTTCATTACTATAACTTTATAGTAAGTCTTAAAATCAGGTTGTATGATTCCTCCAACTTTAGTCTTCATTTTCAAAATTGTATTAGCTAATCTCATTCTTTTGCCCTTTTATATAAATTTTATGGTTTGTCAACATCTCAAAAAATATCCTGCTAGGATTTTAATTGGTATTGCATTAAATCTATAGATTAATTTAGAAAGAATTGGTATCTCTACTATGTTGAGTCTTCTAATGCATGAACATGGTATGTCCCTCCACATAGTTAAGTCTTTGGTGTATTTCATCAGCATTTTGTAGTTTTCAGCATAGAGATAAGCACTTACTTTTTTTTAAAAAAAAAAACTGTACCTATTTCATTTTTGAAGCTATTGTGAATAGTATTGTTTTAAATTTTTGTTTCCAACTATATTGCTAGTGTATAGAAATACAATGGAGTTTTGTGTGTTGACCTTGTTAAACTTACTTATTAGTTTAGGGAGTGGATTTTTTGTTGTTGTTGAGATTTTCTACATAGATAATAGCACTTTATATTTTTCACTGTAAGATTTGCCTCATAGCTATCTCTATCAGGGACCCTAAATAACAGTAACTTAAAAAACATAGTAGTTTATTCTTATTCAGCTCTGCTCTGTGCAGTCTTGAGGGTGAGACCTTCCATCCCTGGGATACTGCCTCTACCTGTGGGGTCTGAATTGGCTCCTCATTTATGTTTGCTTTCCAGTGGGGACAGGAAGGAGAGGGCATTCCCTGGAAATTCTGCTCACCCCTAACTGCAAAGGATGCTTGGAAATTAGGGCTTTATTCTGGATGACCATTTCTCTAGCATCTCCTATATGATAGGAGGGGCAACAATTACTAATAACAGTCCCTGCCACAACAGTGAAGTTCAAGAAATGTCTCATTTCTTTATTTTTAAAAGCAAGTCAAATCTGGCTTGCAGCTGCCATTGTCAAGGTCTGGGACCAGCTGATTCCCTCCAACACACCCAACTCCACTGCCTGGAACAACATGGGGAGAAGGCCACTTCTGCAGCATCTTCTCAGCTACCCCTCATCCAGGGCCCAAGGCCTCAGAGCTCTGCATGGCAATAGGGTCAGTTCGTCACTCTCGAGGAAGCCTCCAAATCCCAGGGGTCCCTGACATACTCTTAAGGAGCATCAAGGTTAAATATTTAAAATTAGTATAAATTATAAAATTCATACTAATAGTAATCTTAAACATATTTATATATTTAAAATAGTCTTGTACAAAATATATCCAGAGAAGAGCCTCAGGGAACCTGACCTTTTGTCAGGGAAATGACATTTGACTAAATTAAACATTGTTAGGTTTAATATTTAGAAAGGAGGTGTTTCAATCAGGCTCTTGGCAAGATACAGATGACATAGACAATTTGGGAATTTTCAGGAGACTTTAATAAAGGGACCATTTACACAGGTGAGGCCCGGTGTGGAGAAGCCACAGGGTGGTGCAGCGCTGTGGGGCTAGCAGCATGGGGAGTCTGTAGCGGGGGAGTCTGTGGGGTGAGGGCAGGAGCTATTATCAGGGAGGGAGCCCTGCGGAGGGGGTTTCTGTGCCCTCAGCAGCTCACAGAGAAGGCCCTGGAAGAAAACAATACCCTGACAACACTCTGCTCCTCCCTCCTATCCCTTGTCAGCGTTATTTCTCCTTAGCTGGACCCAACAGGACGCTAGAGGCAAGGAGGCCTCACAATGGAGTCCCTGGGAGCCCAGAGGGGTCTATGGAAGCATCCAGCATGGTGGGCCATGGAGGAGTAGGGTAATATTAACCAAACTTCCACAGCGCTCGCTCTGTGCCAGCAAGAGGTTTTTTGTAGGTTAACTCATTCAATCCTCTCAGGGCCATGAGCAAAGGACATAGAGTTGGGTGAGGATTCAGAGGCATTCCAGGCAATTTCTTGTTGAAAGGATGAGGGAGGGCTTCCTGGGGAGGTGGTTTTGAGCTGGCTTGGAGAGGATACACTTACCTGAAATGCCCAGACTGAGGCACAGAAGAGGAGCAAACAACACCCCTGGGCCAAAGTGAATAAATCATCTCAGGAACCAACAATAGCCAGTGGCATTTTGTGCGTGCTGGGAGGGAGGGTAGGCGGGAGGTAGGAGGGGTTTGCATGTTCAGACAGGATTGGGATGAGGAGGAAGTCACTGGCTTTCTGCCCCTGCTGCAGTCAGTTGGTGTGTTTATTTTTTTATTTTTATTTTTTTTTAGACAGAGTCTCATTCTGTTTCCCAGGCTAGACTGCTGTGGCATCAGCCTAGCTCACAGCAACCTCAAACTCCTGGGCTCAAGCAATCCTGCCTCAGCCTCCCCAGTAGTTGGGACTACAGGCATGTGCCACCATGCCCAGCTAATTTTTTCTATACATTTTTAGTTGGCCAATTAATTTCTTTCTATTTATAGTAGAGATGGGGTCTCGCTCCTGCTCAGGCTGATTTCAAACTCCTGACCTTGAGTGATCCTCCCGCCTTGGCCTCCCAGAGTGCTAGGATTACAGGCGTGAGCCACTGTGCCCGGCCAGTTGGTGTGTCTAATTATGACCTTTGAGAAGGCCAGGCCAGAAGGAGGCCTGGGAGGTCATCAACACCAATGGTTGTCATCCATAAGCTTAGTGCATTGATGCTCATTACCTCTAATAATCACCACAATCCTACAAAGGAGGCATTATTTTCTCTTTGTAGATGAAGAAACTGAGGCCCAGAGATATTAAGTCACCTGCCCAAGGTCACACAGCTAATAGGTGACAAAGCTGAGATTCGATTTCAAATCTGACGAGTTCCTACTATACTATATGCCTTCCACATTTGAAACAGAGACATAAGCCATGGGGCGATGTAGAGGACTGGAACAGACCTTGTGCATAAAGATGGGGGGCCCCCGGATTGAGGAGGTGTAAGATTATCCAAGACAGTTCTAGGAGGAAAGCAGGCACACCTTGAACTCTGAAGGGCAGGGTAAATTACTGTTAGTGGAGAGGAGGGAAGGTGCTTTCAAGGTGGGGGAACAACTTAAGGAAATTGATGGAGGTAGGAATGAGCATGGTTCACAGCCCACAGCAGGGGAAACCATCCGAGTTAGAGCAAGGAGGCTGCACTGGGGAGGAACTTTGTAATGACAGTCTGGGGACGAGACTGAACTGGCTTCAAGAGGACTTACATATCCACTCAAGTTATCAACAGGAGGGGAACATGATGAAAGTAGGGATTAAGGAAGATTAAAATCTAAGGTACACAGTTTATCACCATAGACAGGACTTTGAACAATGCCGGTGACACAGCTATTTAAATTAGGTATTCACAAGAGGCTCTTAAACACAGTCACCCAGTTTTTCCTTTAGCACTGGGTGTAGTAAAACAAAGGGTTGTCATTCAAAAGGTAGCTAATACCTAAAGTAGGTGTTTTTTTTTTCCTTTTCTGACTTAATAAGTTTAAGTGACATTTGTATTGCTTTTCCGGAAAACTACCGCCACAAATAAAACCATTGAGCATGTGCGTCTGTCCTCACAGCTCGTGAGACAGCCCTGTTATTTTGTCAGTGTTGATAGTGGGCACCTGTAGCACAGCCCTGCCATCTGCTCCCTGGCTTGCTGGAAGCCCTGGGCAGGTGTTGAAAGGAGGGCTTGGTCTGAGGAGCCACAGGACATGACCGTCTAAAATGGGCCCAGGGTGCCAGGCTCTGTTTAGAACCCTGGTGCAAGAGGTCCTCTTCCAAGACAAGGTGAGAGCCTGGAAGCTGCTTTTGCTTTGGTTTTTATAAAATTGTCAAATCAAACTTAAACACACACACAAATGAACTCGCCCCCCGGGGCTCAATGAATGAGGAAAGGGAGAAAGGGGAAACCAGTCACTGGGATGATAAGGCCTCATCTGAGACGCCTGAGGAGGTGACTGTGCAGGCCACCGGTTATTCCACATCCACCCTGTGTGAGGCGCTGTGCTAGGTATGGGGAGGAAGCAAAGACGGCTGAGCCCAAGTCTGCGGAGAAGCCACAGCTTGGAGTCCTCGGATGTCACCTCTTCAAGGACCCCTCTGTCCCATTCGGGAATACGTGCCTTATCTGGGGTCCCACTGGCTGTGTTGCCCGGTCATTTGACCACGCTGAAGGTCATTTGCTTACCTGTCTTCCTATGCTCTTCCCAGTACTACTGCATCATTGCTGGGATCTGTGTTTTAAAAAATTGATGGTCCAGGCCGGGCGCGGCGGCTCACGCCTGTAATCCTAGCACTCTGGGAGGCCGAGGCGGGTGGATAGCTCAAGGTCAGGAGTTCAAGACCAGCCTGAGCAAGAGCGAGACCCTGTCTCTACTATAAATAGAAAGAAATTAATTGGACAACTAAAAAATATATGTAAAAAAAATTAGCC
>CAUYRT010086501.1:0-56428 GCA_963574885.1 Lepilemur ruficaudatus | reverse complement strand
GTTGCTGTGAGCTAGGCTGACACCACAGCACTCTAGCCCAGGCAACAGAGTAAGACTCTATCTCAAAAAAAAAAGTAAACAAAGATGAGAATAGACATTTCACAGAAGACTGGACTCCAATGGCCACATGAAAACATGCTCAGCTTCAACTAGTAACCCCAGAAATGCAAATTGAGACAGTAATATGACATCATTTAGTTTTTATTAGATTTGTAAAAACATAAAGTTTGGTAATCAGAGTGTTAGCAAGTATGTGGAGTTAATAATAATTAGTGAAGTTATAAGTTGGTAAAAATGGACAGAAAAGCAATCTGGCAATATGAAAGTTGAGAATTTGCATACTCTATGGCAGTTTTGTCACATTTGGAAATATATTTAGAATAATGTTTCTAGTGGTGGACTTATTTGCATTTGGGATGGGACGGTTCTTTATGTGTTACCACCCAGTGCATTGAAGGGCATTGAGCATCTCTGGTCCCCAAGACTAGAGCTGGTAGTACCACTCCCAGTAATTTGACATCCCAGACTGTTCCAACACATTTCCAAGTACCTCCAGGCATGGAAGGAAGGCAATACTCCACCCTAGCTGAGAATCACTATGCTATAGAAACTCTTGCTCACATGCAAAAAGGAACATTTACAAGACCATTTGTATCAGTTTTGTTTATAATTGTAAAAACAAATTAACAACAAATGGGAACTATAATTGTTTATAATGGTAAAAACTGGGGAACAAATGACAATAGAAGAATGTATAAAAAGTCTGGTTTATTCATATAATTCAAAACTTTACAGCTACAAATGTCTATATTGGTAAGTCTCAAAAACATGTTGCATGAGAAAGCAAGTTGCAAAATTATACACTGTATCCACTGTTCACTTATTTAGAATTTATAAAATGCATCAACAGTCCTATATATTTTTGTACACATATGTGAGATACCTGTATGTGTAAAAGTATAAAAACATGACTTGAATGATACACACTAGGGTAGTGGCCACCAGTAGAGAGGAGGGAGAAACAAATGGGATCATGAAAAGGTACACAGAGGGCTACAATAGTACCTGTAATGTGTTATGTATGTATTTTAAAAAGGAATGAATGAAACAAAGCAAAACACTAAGATTTTACTAAAGCTGGGCGGGCTGCAATTTCCCTCCACTCCTGTGGTTTCCTTGAGGAGGTATTTTTCTGTGAGCATTCCTCATTTTTAGCCACAACATTTTGTCTTCCCTCAGAAGTGGAGAAAGTTCCCTGATGACGTGTTTGGAGAGGGACTGAGGATTCCCGTCTTAGTCCCACCCTCCTCCTTTCTGAGATCTTCCCATCTGCAGAAAATGCTCTGGTCTGCTATTGGCTATAAAGTAAGTTTATCCTGAAAACCCTGTCCAGGTGAGTATGATTGCTTAATTCTGGGGTAAAGGGTTATGAAGCCAATTGTTGCTCCACACCCAACCTATCCAAACTTAGCAGAAATAAGCTACTATTGAGATCTGCCTGTCTTTGTCTCCCTTATTTGGTTTTTAGATCATGCAGATGAAGAGATGTGTTACGCACTTAAGCTATATCCTCTAACATAGACTTTACTGGTTATACAGCAGATTTTATTTCCATCTGTCTGACTTAGTCTTTCTCAGTCAAGTCAGAACTTGAGTAGGGATGAGAGGGATGTAATTTATTGGCTTCCTTAAATGTCAACAGTAAGTACAAAGATGTTTGTAATATTATCCTCTATATTTTTTCATAATGAAAAATGGTTTTTAAAAACTATTTTAAGTTTGTAAATATTAATAATTGTGGATATATGTGTGTATACATATTATATATGTACAAATATGTACATATCTTTGTACATATTATATATGTGTGTGTATATACATATATGTATAAATACATGTGTATACATGTTGTGTATATGCAATTATGTACACGTGATTGTGTATGTGTGCATATGCATATACACATGCCTCTAAATAGTTGACTTTTGTGATAATAATTGATTTTTCACAATTATTTAAAAATCAAGTAGTAGTTAATGGAGTAGAAGGACCTGGGTAAACAAGTACCACATTTAAAGCAAAGTCAGAAATTCCATGCTGAAGAAATAAACAACTTTGTTTTTCTACTCACATCAATAGAATAAAAAGAACACTCTTGACACAAAAGCACCCATGTTTTGAGCCAACAAGGAATATCTTTGAATCATCTCTATTGGAAAAATATAGATGAAATGGAAAATGGATTTCATAAAGATTTTGGGTTTTTATAAATCAGAATCGTGGGGTGTAAGACATTAGTAAAACAAGTGTAAAAAGAGATGCCTGGTTAATTATAACACTACCCTGGTTACATTCAGCAAACTTGTAATTCCTTCAAGTTTCCTAACTCCTTCCCTTCAATTCTCCTACTTCGTTGTTTTCCTTTTGACTGCATTTCTATACCTTCAGGACAAGGGCTTGCCCTGCAGGGGGAAAAAAAAGCTGAAGTGAAATTAGAAGGTTTAATCAAAGCTTTTCTAGACAGTATGAACAATCAGCAAACATTGAACTGGACAAAATGAAATGCCATTCAAATGGAAACAGCCAGAGTTAGCAGTTTTCCCCAACAAAGGACATGATTCTAAAACTTACTCCCCTTTGTCTCTTTACCACATACTTTTTTCAGCATTGAATGTGAATGAAATTTGGACTGTTGGTGGAAGGGGGATTATGAGGGATGGGGGCCAAGTAGGGAAGAGTCACACAACATTGCTTCCTGGTTGCTGCACAGAATGCAAGTCATTATTTTTCAGTGACAGTACCCAGAGACTATTTAAATTTGTAGAGGTACTGCTCTCTGTGTCTTATTTTTTTTTTTTTTTTTTTTTTGGGCAACGGTTTTCAGTTCTTAGAAATTGGCTCATACTTCAGCCTGTAGACACATCCCAATGTGTCATTTTTAACCACTATGAGAGAAACAAAATGTACTTCTAACTTCAGAAAGGAGGTCAGAGAAGAAAGAGCATGTGTCAGAAGGACTTCTACATCTAGATAAAAAAATAAGCATGAACTGGTTTCTTTCCCAGCAGGCTGGTGTTTTGTGTCATATTCTCAGCACTGTGGATTTATTAATTATGACTCATAGATAGGCATTTTGTCCATTAAACATGCTAAAGTGTGATCAATTAAACTGGCCCAAATATATTGTTTCTAGAATTGACTATTTTCAAATAACTTTCCAAATTTTATAGCCACTAATTGGAAATGCAAGAATGTAAGAGGTATCATATTATTTCAATAATAAATCCACTAATTCTTTTCTTCAGAGCTGAATTTAAAGGAATAAATCAATATTCTTCCTTTTGGGCTATAATGTCCAAATGCTCATTAAAGTAGAAAATACTCCTTACTCCTAAAAAAGGTAGCATATTATGTTTTTGAGGGTTTTTGCTTAAATGAACTTAAACCCACGTTTGTTCTTCTCAAATATATTTCGTATTTATCATCTTTATCAGAGGACAACAGGAAATAGGGATTTATTTTAAAATACTATAATAACATATAGAGGTGTGGGTAGGGTTAAAGGAGCGGTGAAGAACCCAGAGACAAGTAGTGTGGAAGCCATTGCCATCCATCCCTGAGCATAAAAGGTGGAGGGTGGGGTGGTGTTTGCCAGAGCTCCTTGATAGCTTAGCCCCTAGAAGAAAGGCTGTTAGATGAGAGCTGTGTAGCCTCAGACAAGTTGCTTAATCTCTCACATGAAACGGTTTTCTTAACTCTAAAATGGGAATAGTACTATTTACCATGGCTACTGCACACTGGCACATAGTAGGTTTTTCATTAGAGCCTACATCACGTTTTAAAATCTCATCAGTGGTAAGTTTTTCTTCTTTGAGAGAGAATTTGATTGTTTTTAAATTGATAAAATCCATTCATGGAGAAATGTTGTAACATGGTGAGTGATTAAACCGAGTAATACTGCCTAGGATTTTTAAAAATGGGGTGTTAAGAGGCTTGTTTTCTCATATATCTTGTGTACTGATGCTGAGAGCAATTCTGTAAAAGAAATTTCAAAAATGGTTTAGCAGCGATTAGTGCTTGTGGTGTTAGTGTATAATCTCCTGGGGTGACTTCACTGTGTGGTGTGTAAATTCTGATTTCTTCTTCCACATTATATATTTCCTGGCATTTGTATTTACGTTATAAGCATATGCATCCCCACTTCTTCTTTTTTCTTACCAAATATTTTTTCTAATGGCTTTTTGTTTCAGGTTGTATTTTTTTTCCTAGCCCAGAAAAGCCTCTATACCACTAAACCCAAGAGACAGAGAGAGAGCAGCTTTGTGCTCCTAGACTCAGATTCAAAAAATGTGGGTGGAGGAAGGGGAGGTCAGAAAATAGGTTGTTATTTCCATTGCTGGCAATTTAGATTCAGAGGCATTTCATCTGCAGTTCCCTCAAGTGTTGAATTGAATAAAAGTAGTAGCAGAAACAGTGAAAGGGTGGTTGGGGGAGGGGCTGTGAACACTTCCAGCTAAACGCAAAGAGACAGGCAGCTTGTAAGCATGCATCCTCAGCTTGGAATAAAAACCACAAGAAGCCTGAGAGCCAGCCTTATTGAAACAAGATGCTGTTACAGTGAAACAAAACACAGACCAAAATCCATCTACACTAGCAGAATAGCGTGCTTACTGTGTACGTGTTTCTCTGACCAGGGTGGGCTATGTAGAACCACTGTGTGAATATAAAGTACTGCGGCATTTGCATCTTGCCTTGCATGTGAATGATTTAGGAATAGACATATTTCACATGCACCTCTACTAAGAATGAATGTGTCTGTAAAGATTTACTCCTTATTTTACATTTGATTCAACCAGCATTCACATTTGCATTGAGCTAGGCACTGCAAAATACAGGTTGTGTACTGGAAGCTTGTTATTTACAAAGATATACTATCCCAAATTCTCTTTTTAAGCCAGTTTTCCTTAGAAATATTGTTACGCATCACGATAAGCATCATAAACCTTCAAAGTTCTTTTTAACAAATAATATGCCTAAAGGGTAAGACAAATACAAGGAAAATGAATAGAAAATAATACTGAAGGAAAACTAGAAATTTAAACAGGAAAAAGATAATTGGATGCCAACTGATTTATTTATCCTTTTTGCTTGCAATCCTGAGAAACTGGCTTAATTAGGAAAATGAGGAGAAAGACAAAGATGTAAATTTATGAAAGACATTTCGATATGCTTCAAGGATTGTAGAGGTTCATAACACTGATCCTTTATTATACCTAATTTACCAAAAAAATGACTTTCCTCTTCATTATATAGATCCTAGAGTTATATAATAGATATTATCATCCATCATTGGCTAAAAAAAAGAAGAAAAGAAAAAATATAATAGATATTAATTAAGCTCATTTTATAAAAAAGTTACTGCGCTATGTGTTGTAAGTGATACAAGAACTGTTCAAGATGGAACATTTCATCAAGGTGCTGACAATTTAGTTGGAGAAATAAAGCATACATGGTACAAAAGTGTATATAATCGATATCATGTACAGAAATACAGACTAACATGGAGACATGACATGGAGAAGTGGGAGAAACATGAACCTCTAAGTCATACAGTCTTGATTTTTAATGCAGACTCCACTGCCTACCAATCAAATAACCATGAGCAAATTCCTTTATTTCTTGGAGCTTTGGTTTCCTTGCCTATAAAATGGGGATAGCAATATTCATCTTATGAAATTGATGTGAAGATTAAATGAGATAATGCAAATGATGTGCCTAATAAAGACATAAAGTAGATGTTTAGTTAGTTCTCACTCCTACCTATAGTTTACAGGAGGCATGAAAAGAATTGCTCTATATTTTTTTTTAAGTGCCCAGCACCGTAACTCCTTCTGATAACTGGGACATTCTTTCCTTATAAGTCTTGTAGGAAACACCAGACACTCATTTTCCCCATCTATTTCTGGCTAGACTTGACCAGTGAGCCGTTGTAACTATCAGCAATATTTTTATACTTCTGTCTTGATGTTTTAACTCTAGGTGGTAACTAACAGCCTCCATGTTACTAAAGGCTGAAGTTCTTTGTACACTTACATTACTTCCCATCTTCCTGTGCACACCTCATTCCCTATCCACAATTTTCATTAGCTATATATTTTAAATTCCTTCAGTGATTTCCTGTATGATTTTAAATGATATGTTTTAAAAAAACATCTTCCTTGATTTATTATCCTTTGAAAGTACAAAAAAAGATTATGAAAACATTAATAGTGCGTGTACGCCTCTTTTCATCACTTCTCTCCATCTACACAAAATTTTGGTAGTTGTATTATTTTTATTTTGTCAATGTTTATAACATTTATCATCTTTTCTATAACCATTATTAAATCTTGCATGCATTGTCCATAGGATGATTCTTTTCTTTTTTTTTTTTTGATACAGAATCTCACTCTGTTGCTCGGGCTAGAGTGCCACGGCATCAGCCTAGCTCACAGCAACCTCAAACTCCTGGGCTCAAGCAATCCTCCTGCCTCAGCCTCCTGAGTAGGTGTGACTACAGACATGTGCCACCATGCCCAGCTAATTTATATATATATATGTATATTTTAGTTGTCCAGCTAATTTCTTTCTATTTTTTTAGTAGAGACGGGGTGTCGCTCTTGCTCAGGCTGATCTTGAACTCCTGAGCTCAAAAATCTGCCCACTTCAGCCTCACAGAGAGCTATTGTTTACTCTAATTTTTGCCAGTCTGAGCCTATCTGCTTTTATGTATCTACCTACCTATCTATTCTTCTACCTACCTACCTATTTATTTTCTATCTGTCTATCTAGGTTTATGTATGTATATGTATATATATTCTACAGCCATTAGCTTTTTATACCTTTTTATTGTAAAATAAAGCACACATACAGAAAACTACGTAGAACAAATATATAGCTTAGTGAATTATTGTAAAGAATATACCCTTATAATCACCACCTAGATCAAGAAATAGTACTCTGCTAGCCACCTAGATGTCCCTCCATGTTCCCTATCACAATCATAGTCCCTTCTTATCTCCTCTGACAGTAGACATTTGCATTTCTTTACATTTTTGTCACTGAAGCATCCATCCATAGACACTATAGTTTAGTCTTCTCCATTTTTTAAACTTGGCATCCCACTGTCGTCTCCACAGTTTTCCCCTCCATCCCTCTTCATTCCTTATAATTTATTTGTTGAAGAACCCAGGCTGCTTGACCCATAAAGTTTCTCATAATCTGAATATTGCTGATTGCAGACTCATGATGCAGTTCAATGTGTTCCTCTCATCCTCTGTATTTTTTGCATCTTGAATCTAGAGACTTGATCTCTGGAGGATCAAACTCTCTGACAAGATCATAGGTGAATTGTGTTCTTCCCTCAATACATATATAATGGCTTGTTTTTGTTCTTTTTAAATGTTAATGTTAACAGCCATTAATGCTCCATGCCTAGAACCCTTAATACAGTGGGCATTGCAAAATGATGATGCTATCAATCTATTTTATTTTCATATATTTTAATGAATATTAAATATATTTATTTTAATTGAAAATAGTATTTCAACACCACAATCTGGGTGATTCTTAATAATACTGGGTTAGTTATTATTTCTAGACTTTCTCAATGGATTGAGCTATGAAATATATATGTGTGTACATATATATGTGCATATATAAAATATAGCATTTTCCTATATTTATGTGTATAAACATTTAATGTATATACTTATTATATTTAGTATACATGAATATGTAGCCTATATTTATTTCTTATATAGTAAGATAAAATGTCTCAAAGTTCATGTTGATATCTCTAATTCAAATTCAGGACTACAGGATTAATTTAAATGTTCTAAGTAGGTGTACCTACATCTTTTTTCTTCCACACCAAAATTTTTGGTTCTCAAGAACACATAGGATGATAGAATATCCCAAACTCACTCATTTGCTTTATCCCATATTGCATATATGAGTTTCAAAATTATCCTCATACTACCGCCATCATTTTTGATTACTAAAAACAGTTAAACATTTTTTTGGCATATGGTTTCCCCATTTCTCTCTGCCCTCTCCCTATTTTTTAACGGTTGTACTATATTTACATTTTCAGATCATACAGTTATTATATACTATGATCTCTCTTTTTAACTCCCACTTAGTTCTATAAGTAACTATATATTTAATATTTAATGTCTCTCTCATCATTTTAGTCTAAAGTTTGTTCTCTAGGATTCCTGAGGAAGAGCTTATGGGAATAACTTCTCTGAGATCTTACATGTTGATAACTATTTGTCTGTGCCTCTTTATATTTGAAGGTCAATTTTACTGGATATAAAATCCTCAGTTCGCATATTCTTTCCTTAAGTATCTTAAATATGGTATTCTCTTTTCTTCTGACATAAAACACTACTGTTGAAAGTCTGATGATAGATAGCCTTGAGTCCTTTTTGTCTCTTCATTTTTTTTAAATTCACCTCTTTTAAACTTTCTGTTTCTCTTAAAGCCTTATTTATTGTTTGTGTAAATATCATAATAATTTAACAATGTTTTATTGAGTTTTCCCTATATGTAAGGCACTATGAGCACAATGCTAGTGTCCTCCCTGCCCACCAGGGTCCCTGCCATAATAGAACGGATACAGCATTGAAGGTCAATCTTTAATCAGAGCAGATTTCTCAAGAGTGGCACTGTTGACATTTGGGCTGGATAATTTTTTATTGTGGGGGCTACCCTATGCACCATAGGATATTTAGCGGCATCTGTAACCTCAACCTAAAAGATACCAGTAAAACACTGCCCCTACTCCCCATTGTGACAACCAAAAATGTCTCCAGACATTGCCAAATGTCCTCTGGGAGGTTAAGTCATTCCTGGTTGAGAACCACTGAATCACACAAATTATTGTCAAATTATAAGTGTAATAAGAACTCTCCATCTTAGTAAATGATATTACTCAATCCCTTGGACCAAACATCTTGAAGTCAACTTTGGAGTCGTCATTGACTCCTCTCTCTTTCACACCGACATCTAATTTATCAGCAAGCCCTGATTCACCAACAAAATGTTTCCAGATTCTGATTCTTCCCACCACCTCCAATGCTATCACCCTTGTTCAAGCCACCATCATTTCTCAGCTGGTACTGTAATGCCTCCTAACTGGTGTCTCTGATTCTATTTTTGCTTTCCTCTGCTCTTTTCCCCACATAATGGCCAGAATTAGCCTTTTATGATATAGAACAGATAATGTCATTCTCTGCTCAAAATCCTCCAATGATTTCTCATCACTCTTAGAATAAAATATAAGGTTTTACATGGCCTGCATGGCCTAATATGATATAGCCCCTGGCTACATCTCTGAACTCACTTTCTACTACTCTTTACTTTACTCACTGCACTTCAGCCACACCAACCTCTTTGCTCTTCCTTAAAGGTGCCAAGAACTCTCCCATCTTTGAGCTTTGGACTTGCTGTTCTTTTAGCCAAGAATAATTCTGGCCCAAACATTCCCATGGCTCACTCCATTTCAAACAGGTCAAGTCTCTGCTTCACTTCCTCAGAGAAGCCTTTCCTGACTGCCCTGTCTAAGAGCTCCATCACTCTCTGTCCTCTGACTCTGTTTTATTTTTCTTCATAGCAGTTATCACTAATTGACATTATAGTATATGTCCATTTATTTATTTGTTCACATCTCTCTCCTCTACTGGAACGTAAACTCTGTAAGGAAAGGATCTGATCTCTCTTACCTATTGCCTTCTAAGTCACTGGGAGACCCTAAAGAGAGAACATCCTCAGGGCCAAGAACAGTCCCCAAAGCAAAGCAAACAAACAACAGAGACATTCAAAAACATCAGAGACATCATCAAATGTTCACATGCAACACTCTGACATATTTGTGGGGCCTTTCCACATAACCATGTTTATCTCCAAATCTCTAAAATAAGGTTCTTTGGGATCTTTTTTGGTTTTCACTTGGTTACCTAACACCATCATTTTTTGAAAGTTTCACACAACTAATGGAAACAGAACACACTGCATGGGGGAAGGACATGCTTGTAGCCCTGGCTTGGGTGAAGCAAACACATTACATGTGACCAAAATGTTTGTACCCCCATAGTATCCTGAATTAAAAAAAAGAATTCCAAATTTCAAAAATCACAACAGTGGAAAAAATATCTAAACTCCTTTTTTTCTGAAAATCTGTGTTTATTCTTTGTTGTCCTAGAAAGGATGGATGTGTGTTTCACTCCCATAACCTTGACTACTTAATCCACAAAAAGAAAAAGAAAATTTTGCCGTGGTCATAACACAAAGCCAAGTATCTGCAGCATGTCTTTGTGTTGGTGACAGGGTTTGTAAGGGTTTTTTCCCCTATCTTTACTCTGTTTCCATCAAGGGAGGACCCAATTAGGCCAAATAATAATATTTAAAATCTGACAGCCCTTGGGAGACTGAAATGAAAACCTAAATTTGTCACATGGGTGCTTTAAAGTCTGTGTTCTATGTATGACCAAAGATGCATCCCAGCCTGATGCCCTGTGCATTACTGGTGCCTGGACATAGCAGAACTAATTATAGAGAGAGCTCAAATTTTCTGCATCTGAATGTCACTCCTTACATTTGTTGATGCAAGTTAAAATCCCTCTTCATGACCTGTGTCATCTGATAACAAAAGCAGAAGAGCTTAGAACACAGTGAATGGTGTAGAATACTCAACTTATAATTGTAACTGCCTGCACAAAGCGAAAAGGGTCTGAGAGGGGTTTTAACATGTGAAGTGTTTGTGCAGAGACCTAGAGCTTCTGTAACTGTGTACAGAAGAATGAAACAAACGACAAAAGCAATTTGAAGAATTTGTATATTTTGTTGCCGTGACTTCTCCCAGTATCTCCTTCCTTTTTTTTTTAACTTTAGTTTTATCTCTTTTAGTATGAGAATAAACATTTTCAGTCTTTTATAAAGGAAGACAAAAATATAGCTTTAAATGTGGGCCAGATATGCATTGCTTTTACTGAATTAGCCAGAGAGTGCAGTATTTTTTCCTTGTGTCGCAGGCAGCTCTATGTACATGTACATGCATAAAGATTTAGGGTCTCAGGAATACTTTCCTGCAGGGCCATCATGTGTGTTTATGCCTAGCACAGCCATTTGTGAAAGTTTGTGTGTAAGTGTGGCCATGTGCAAAGGAGAAGGAGTCCTGCTCCATTATTCCAAGCAATTAAACTCCAACAGCACAAGGATGAAGAGGGGGCCGTGATTTTCTTTTCCTTTGCAGTAATTGCCTCAGCAATCATCTTTGATCAGGGAAGAGCAGAGGAGGAGAGTCCTGCAAGTTGACATCCTTGGTATAAATATATACATTTACATACACAAGGGCAGCCCAGCTCTGCAGCTTTTTACTGACGTCTCTGACCTGAAACCATTGTAGCTCCACTGACACCTCATTTAATTGAATCCTTCCCTAGCAGTGCTGAAGCCAGAGGACTTGAAAGGGGGAGGGAAGTGGAAGGATGGGTAATCAAGGCAGACTCTTCTGCCTGAATGTCTAGAAATGACAGGGAAGTAATTGCTTTTGAAAAGCAAGAAACAGAAATAGCACAATTTGTTCTACTTAGCAAGATGCTAAAAGGGGATAAAGGTATGGCGATTTTGCCCCAAACATACTAAAATCCTCACCCCAAGAATAAAACCGATATGGATGTCTGTGTAAATAGGAATAAAATGGGTTTTTTAAAAGAAGAAGAAGAAAGAAAGAAAAGAAAATCCTAAGAAAGAAAAATCCAGAGGCTTTCCTGGTTCAAGATGGCCAGAGACAATAGTAAGATTATTCTCAGCCCAGAGCCACAGCATAGCCCTTTTTGTCAGCTTCAAATCAGCGAGCCAGAGGGTCGAATCAGTTTAACCTGCCTCTGTGACACATCACCCACCCGCCTGACCCTAGGGCAGCCTCATTTTTATGGATGCAGAAGCTCCTGGTGTAATTCATTCCCTGGCACACCCCTCTCATTCAGTCGCCTGCCTTTGCCACGAAGGTACACTGCATTTTCTCTGCTGGCTGAACCGATGAGATATCAGTCTGCTTTCTGCTTAATGCAGAAGTTACCCTGCCTTATAGCTGAAGAATAACGTCCCTCACACAGCATCAATCTGAGGGCCTGATCACCCATGCAAATTAGCATATGTTCACAAACTGGGGGTCTTAAAGTAATCATTCTGGACCTGGAGGAATCAGCAAGTTTAAGAAAAATAAAACCCAAAGGATATTTAATAACCTTTGCCTCCTTTGTCATCAGCTCTCCATTCCTACCTTTTTGATTATTTGTTAATGAGAACCTGAGAGCATGTGCACAGCAGGCGGTTGCTTTGCCCTTCAATTTAGTATATAGTAAAATGGCAAACAAAAAAAGGGCATAATAATAATACATTGCTAGTATATAGCACCTTTACAAAGCACTCTCACATACATCGTTACATTTATTTAGATCTCTCAACACCTATGTGTAGTAGTAGTAGCAGCAGCTCTTCAACCCCTTATACAGTTCAGGAAACTGAGGCTCATATAGTTCAAATAACCGGCATAAGTTCTCACTGTTGACAAGCAGCAGAGCAGGGAGTACTGAGGTGCAGCAAGAGGAACCTCAGTTCTGGGCTCAATATTAGAGGGCCCTGCACTGGCCCAGCTCTGGCTCCATCTCATCCATTCCCGTTGTTTGAGGAGTCCATGGGATTAAGGGGGGCATGTGCCCACTCATTACTTAGCAGCCCTCCCACCTCTAGACTACATTCCACTCCCAGGACTCATAGAAGTTCAAACATGTTTTCAGGGCCTATGCAGGACTCTTCCCTGGGTCCATCCTTTTGATCTGAACCACTAGACCCAAGGGTACCCAAAGGGTGACTATTTGCAGGACTGGAGAATGAATTTTGAATGTGCAGGCAGAGTGTCCTCACATATGTGCATGAAGTCATTCATAATGAGAGACAAAGCTAGGGGTGGAAAGAGAAGGGGAACATGTTGGCGTCTAGGGCCTGTGAACTAACTCCCCACACAGCTATGGTCTAAGGTCCAAGGATTCCTAACTAGAATGTGGCCTCCTGGGGTGTTATAAAGGTATATATTTGCCAGAGTAAGAAGATAAAACATGTTTTATGCAACCATTTAATTTGTATTAATAACTTTTAAATATTTAGATATGGAATACAGACCTCCATTTGAGCCTCACCCAGGTTGTAAAAATGTTAGGGCAGGCTGGTTGAAGTGGTGTTGGTGTACATGGTATAGATAAATGATAGTTTGGAAGAGATTACATAATTTAGACTGACATAAATTTTCCTTAGCTCTCTTTAAAAGGTCAAGCAATTTATTGGCCTTCATAATCCCAGCAGTTTTCCCAATGCTTTATTAAAGACTGAGAACCAATGTCTCCAATAGTTAAGGGTGTTAATGATGGATCTGATGGCGAGGATTTTATGTTTTTAAGTGTATTAGCACAAACTGTTGGTTAATTACCTTGCCCCATTCCTAAATAATATTAAATTGACCCCAAAAATTAGTGCCCTGGGTAAAAGTCAAACATTTCGTCTAGGAAATTATGAATTCGTCTTCATTGGCAAGATTAAGCTTAAAACTTCCCAAGATTAATGACTAAGTTGATCCGCTATCCATTTTCAGCAGGAGAATCAGTTCTGAGAGAAGACAACCCAAGGTGGATGAGCTAACGTGTTAATATGGCTCCCTTCAGCTGTTCACATCTGCTTTCTACAGCGATCCTCCTGCTAGCCTAAGGGACATGTCAAATCTCACCTCTTCCATGAAGTTCACTCCTAACATTGAACTTCCATAGCACTTTGTACCTCTATAGGGTGACTATTAATGTTCTTTCTTCATCAGCCATTTATCTAACCCTGCAACCTTTGCCTTTGAATCCCCACAGTGTGATTAACGTACTAGACATTCATTGACTATTTAATGAATGAATAAACAAACAGATGATTTCTACTTTTGTCATTTTTTGTACTTAAAAAAATTTTTACCACATTTTTATGTGTTCTGCAATAGAGCTTGTGAAATGGAGTTCAAAATGGATCAGTACTAAGAGATTCTAAAATAAGTGGTTGTCTTTTATGTATAATTTCCTTTGGCATGAGAAAGAATACCATAAAGACTATAAAACTCAAATCCTGTATTGAAACACTCCTAGTTATATAACTGTTAAGAGGAACCCGATGATTTATTACAGTGATTGATGAACTATTCCCCCAGCCTTCCTTTACTACAGCCTGAAATCACTGGCTATTTACTCTTTGGCCTAATAGCCATCATGCTTCTAGCTAGACTCTAATTATCTGGTTTTTGGAACATCATTAGAATCCATAGCCTAGAAAAGTTCCTAATGAAAACCAAGTTGTACTCTACATTGCACAGATTTATAATGTGCATCTGTGTGTGTGCATGTGTGTGTGTGTATGTGTGGCTATAGTGTCTTTAGCACTTTTTTATCTGTAAAATGCAGAGACTAATACCTGTCTGCTTCATAAAGTTGTTATAAAAGAAAAAGATAAGTTAATATGTGGTAAAGTGTTTTTTAAATTAGAAAATACTATGTAAATATAAACCTAATTATTAATACTGCAGTTTCATAAATAGTAAGCCCAAATAGTCCCTAACCCAGACTTTTATTTCTGTCAGCTTAATTTCACCCACAGGTATACAAAAAGAAAATATTTATTCTGATTTCCCTATATAAATTATGTATCTTGAGACTTTCTTTTCAGAGCTGACCTATTAATAACTTTTCTTAGTCATCCAGCATCTCATTTCCTCTGTCTTAGAAGTCATAGATATCAATGAAGATATGGAACTCATTTATTCATTCTTGAAAATATTACTCAGTGTCTATGTGCCAGGCACTGTGCTTGGTAATTGAGATTTAGTGTTCAAAAGCAAGATAACAAAACAGGGTAAGGTGACGGGAAGTGGCCTCTGAGTTGAGTAGTCTCTGAGAAGGTGACATTTGAGCTAATGCCTAAAGGACAAGAGGAGCTTCCACATGAAGATCTGGGGACAGCATTGGGCAAAGGAGAGCCCTGAGCACCCAACACAGAGGTACGGCTGGAGTACTTCGGGATCAGAAAGGTGGCTCAGTGACTCCAGCAGAGAGAGCCAAGGGGACAAGCTTGCAAGGCCAGATCCCGTAGGGTCAGCAAACCTTGACAAAGTGGAGGGAATTAAGTCAAAGTGCAATGGGAAGTCCTTGGAGGGTTTTAAGCAGGGGAGTAGCATTGTCTGATTTTATTTGTAAAAGATTGCCCTGGCTGCTGTGGAAGGACTGAGCGTGAGGAGCAAGATAGGAGGCAGGAAGGCCCACTTGGAGGTTTGCAGGGCATAATATGATTGATGCTGGCTTGGACCGTGATGGTCTCGGGTGGTGGCGTGGACAGACTAGGACACATCTGAAGCAACAACCAGCAGGCCTTGTGGATGGATAGGATGTTAGAGTGAGGAGAAAAGAAGTGGAGTGGAGCTCAGATAACCTGACTTTTTGCATTAGAAGCAGCCCTGATGAAAAGCAGCCCCACTGGTATACCAAATTCTATAAATCATTGTTGTCTAAAATCTCTCTCCCACTTAGGTAAAGCTGCATTTGCTGCTAGAAGACAGATGAACGTAGTTGATCGCAGTTGCCTCATTTTGACTGCTTAGAACACAACTTGCTTTGAAACCAAAGAAAGAAGTTCCCTATTGGCCCTTGCCAATGGGGTTCTAAATGACTTTGCCTCTATTTAAACCTACAGAGGAGGGCCAGAGGCATTTATCCTACTCCTGGTTTCTAACATAAGATGGAAATATTTAGGTCATTTCATTTTTCTGTATCTTTCATCCGAGAAATGGGGATATTCATGTCCACTCTGCAGAGGTTTTCTGACAATAAAATGAAATAACGTGGTCGGGCAAATACTTAAACTTCAATAAAGGATAGTGATGATGGGGATGATGATCCTCGTCTCACAAGACAGATGTGAGTGAAATTGACCTGATTCCATCTGAGCTTGGAATCATCTAGTTCCATCTAAGTCTCTCCACTGCCAAAAACCCTCACTGCAACTCGAGCCTGGATCTATAAAGGAATATCCTGGAATTTGGTTCATCCGGAGCACCAGTTCAGGCTGACCTGATAACCTCTTGATGTTAGTACATTACTTATTCCTAGATCCTTTGTGAGGCATAGGAATAATTTGTGGAATAGCAGCAAGGAAGAAAAAGTTTCTGATGAAATAATGAGGCTTCCTTATTTTGAGCTTTCCTTTGATGCTTGCCACCTCTCTCCCATTATGGCTCTTTGTCCACCATAGAAAAGGCCAGTGTCCTCAATTTGTGCCCAGCTGGAAAGAGAACATTGAGCCAAAGAGTGCAAAGAAGCAAAGAAATCACACTGAGATGATATTTTCCTTTATGAGACATTTCAACAATCATAACAGAGAGAATGTCTTATGAGCTGATCATCAGTTTTAAATATGGAAAATGTTTCCTGGCTCTAGAGCAATCATTATGCCCTTATATATTTGATGTCACTAACAGAGCAACTGAGAGGCTTGTCCTATATAAATAACATATTTAACATAAGGAGGGAAAGAAAAAACTAAGATTGCTTCCTAAATCCTGATGTGTACCAAGAGTCCTGCACAGTTGGTAAGCAGTTGCTTTTTAATCTGAATGCATGATTCTTATCACCATCCAGTTTATTCTCTTTTTTATCCAAAATGCCTTGCTATTTTTGCAAGGTTTTGATATCTTTTTCTGTCTTTAATCATTTTAAGCATACTTACTTGCAGCCTTTGCCGGATTTTTCTATGACCTAAAGTTCTCAGGGGTATAAATCTGCTATTTGCTTTGTCTACTACTCTCACTGATGGTTTTTAGTTTTGTAACGTGTGAGTAGATCCTTAGCAGGGCTTTATCTACAACAATCTTAGATGACCTACATGAAAATGAGGCTCTCCAGAGTATTTTTGGGTTTGCTCCTGCCAAATGCTACACAGATAGTAATGGCCTGAGACTAAATTTGATTTTAATTCCTGTGCTTGGAGGTTTTCTGAACTTGGTGTATAATAAATATAAATCCCCGTACCCTGTAAAGTATAGTCACAAATTCTCGGGGGGAACTTATTTCCCACCCATGGGCCAGGAAAAGATAAGCATGGTTGTGACAACAAATGGATTTTTTCCCCTAGACATGCCTTTTAAAGGTCTCAGTTTTGTGTGGGGATCTCAGTTTCAACTTGTTAACTTTCATGGGCCCTTGTCACCATATGGGTGCTAAAACTTAATCCCTGTAGTCACTAAGTTTGGACAGTGCTCTCCAAAGCAGATATATGTCCCATGGCTTACTGCTCTCATTTCAGTTTCCCATTTTACCTGGCATTTGGGGAGTTCCCTACTCACAAGCTTAGTCCCTTATTTTAAAGTATATCTTAACTTTTTGGTGGAAGGATTTTGGGGTTATCTGGTCCACCATCTGGCTGGAAATCAAACTATCAATTCATTCTTCATGTTGTAGCCAGAGAGACCTTTTCAAAATACAAGTATGATTTTGGTATTAACCTTGAAAAAAATACTTGAATAGCCTCCCAAGTATATTAGTACAGAGACAGAAATCCATAATCTCTGAGATCCTAAATGGACTTCCCTTACCTATTTCTCCAGCCTTATGTTGCATTATACTCCTCTCATTTTCTGTGTTCTACTCACACTGGGGTTCTTTTGGTGTCTGGACTGTGCTTTACTCCTCCTTACCATAGCAACTTTCCACATTCTGTTCCCTCTTCCTGAACACCCCTGTATTCCCTCAGTGCACTCACCCTTCAGATCTCAACATAATTATACAGTGGCAGTTGTCTAGGTCATTTTCCTCTGGCACGTGTGTTTATTGCCTCAGATACCTCTCCTTTATTATACTTATCACAGCTGTTGTTTTGCTTTTATTTTTATAATTATTTTATCACTATCTCTCTCACCCACTGGGCTGCAAGCTCTATGAAGGCAGGGACTGCATCTGTTTTTGCTGTTTTTATTAGCCAATAAAAGCAACATTAGCTGCTACACTTGCAATAACACAAACAATCCTAAAATCTCGGTTGTTTAACACCATAAAAATAGTCCAAATTGGGTCAGGGAACTCTTCTCCAACTGGATCCCCAGAGACTCAGATTGCACCCCAATCTTGAACATGTCACCATCAAGGTCACATTGGAAGGGAAAGAAAATGAAGGATCGCATGGGAGGTTTTTCTGAGCTAGGCCAGGCATGCATCTCTTTCACCCACATCCCATTGGCCAGAGCTTAGCGTAAGGTCCCACTGCAAATGAACTGGGAAATAATAGATTACCTGTGTGACTGAGAAGAAGAGGAGAAAATTGTTATCAGTGAGTACTCAGGTCTCTGCCACACCATTCTATTTTTAGCAAAAAGTAGTTTCTGACAATAGGAAGTTCTTGATAAGCACAAATTGAATGAATCAATAAATAGTTGGGTGGGTGGATGGGTTAGTTGGATGGATGGTTTTGTTGTCAATGAATGGTTCATTGATTCAGCTAGTCTGTAAGCTCTTTTAATATAAAGACCATGTATCTGTATAGTTTATCATGACATCCTCATTGTTAGAGAAGTTTTTGGCACAAGTAGAAGTTCACACAAGAATAAACAATTACTACTGTTGGAGAGATTTCGTGGAGGAGACAGAGTGCTAGTGGGTCTTTAAAGAAGGATATGGAAAAAATTAGAAAAGCCATTTAAGAAGTGAATTTGTGCAGGCATGGGATGGATAGGGAAAGAAGTAGAAGAAATGATGAAGAAAGGTTAGTGTGTGTATAGTTTAGAGTTACAAAGGAAAGAATCAATGGTGGGAGTGAAGAAACTTACAGGGGTAGTCTCACCTGGCTAGTGTCATTTAAACAGCATGTCCGCTAAGTCACAGATGCCAACATTTTCAGTTCAATATATTATAGCCTTACATGTAGGAATAAGGTTGTCTTTTCAGAGAAATAACACCTTTCCCTCTCCCACCTTGACCCTTCATGTTTAAATTGAGTCAAATGTGCACAGGAAATGTGTATTTGGATTGGCCAGAAGTTGACACTACAGAAGGCACTTTGCCCGTGACCATGCAGAGTGGAAAACCACACTAGTTCCAGCCCCAGCTGTCAGGCCAGGATTTCGCCCTAGCCCTTTTCCAATCAATACATAGAAATGCCTGATGCCATCGGGAGGGAGCTGCATTTTAAAAAAATGAATGAAGTAAGACAGCCAAAATCTTTACATTCTTTATACTCTTCTCTGCAGCTTTCTGCCCCGGGATGCAAACCACCCTGATACCTGCAGATAGCCAGCATGCAGGTGCCACCTTCTCCTGCCCCAAGAAGGGGTTTGGGGCTACAAAAAGTAGCCAGCCTACAATACAGGCTTCCGAAATGCACTATCAGAGTTAGTGACAGGGGAGCCGCTCTACCTCTGGGGCTACAGCAGTGCTGGGAGCTTTAGTGGATCAATACTTTAGTCTTGTCATGCTAATTGCTCATTGGTTGACATTCATGATCCTTCCTTGCTCCCTCCCTATGTAAACTCTTTACAGCTGGAACAGCGAGATGCAAAAATCCTGAGCCTTCAAAGCCAGCTCCTGCAGAAGAGAGAGGGCCAGGCAGCTGAGGTACGGTGCTCCCCCATTTTCTTGCCCCCCTTAAAAAAGCTTCCTGTGTGTCTGTATGTGATGGTGTGACAGGGAGACGCACAAAGAAATGCCTGGGGTGACTCTCCTGCAACACATAAATGTTATTACCTTTTCAGAACAAAACAGTATCTCTTCTTCTTCCATCCCCAACCCCCCACCCCATCCCCCAATAAAAACAAAACAAAAATGCCCACCGGTTCTATGAGTTTGGTTGCAGCCCTTCTCCTGTTTTGGTGAATGTGTCGCCCTCCACCAGTTCACAGTGAACATGCACCTGCACTGTCCTCTTTGCTCCCAGACTAGGGCATGTCAGACCAGGCTGCTGTGAGAGTGTGTGTGTGTATGTCTGACTGTGTGTGTGCATGTGGGTGTGTGTGTGTGATCACGCCTACCATATTGGCTTCCTGTCTCTGGAACATCAGCTTTTCTAGCTGGCTGAGCCTGTACTGTCCCCACAACCACTGTTGCCACTGAGACCACCCCAACTCCTACCCTGTAAGCTTCGGGCCTGTGCTATGCAGGGTTTTGTTAAGCCGTTTAGTATTAATTGATTTTTTTTCCATTTTTTTTCTTTCTTTCCCTGGGCGGGTCAATAGCTGGATGCTTCAGGAGCAGAGGATCTATCAACTGCAGACCAAGCATAGGGAGACGCAGGCAAACCTGGAACAGTAACCCACCCAGCTCCAGTCGCTCCGACAGTCCTCGGTGGCCAGAGAGTCGGCAGCAGGAAGCATACCATGGGCCATAAGGAAGGAAATCGACTCTGACCCAATCCTTGAGGTCTGGTAAGTTTCCTCACTTTTGGAGAGTGAGGTAAATAATAACTAAGTCTTTATTTTCCTACTCAAAGAAGTGAACATTTTGGCTGATTTTAGATAATGAGCTAAAGATCAAAATTAGGATGCCCCAGCAGATCTGGGAGGATGGAGGGGTTGGGGGAAGGAATGGGGGTTTGCGGGATAGACAAGGGCTGACCAAGCTCCAATCCTAAGGTGAGCCACTGCAGCCAAGCAGATGTCCTGGGTATCGATCCCTGCGTCTTGTTATTGATTTCCTCTTGGGGCCAAGAATGGGGTGGACCTATGGAGGACAAGAGGGGAACGGACACCCTCCCAGAGGGCCAAGCAGCCCTAATCGGTGATAACAGTGTTAAGTGGTCAGCCTGGAGATGAGGTTTGCTTAGATCTATTGATCTACACTCCCCTGGGATATAAATCCTTCTGAATTTGCTTCCGTGGGTATAAATATTTATAATTAAAATAGCCTAGGAGCTGCTTAGAGGCACAGGGAGAGTGGCCCATCCCAGGATGAGGCTTGATATCAATCTCTTTCGTCTCCCTACTTTGTATACTCCTCTTACTCCCTTGCATCTGTTTATACATTTCTGTTCTCTGTTTTGAACCCTATTTTGCTCACCCTCTGAGTTACAGGCACAACGTCTCAGACTATCAGAAGGCAGAAAAAAATCCATTCTTTCTGAATGCAGCCTCCAGCTGAGGAGGGAGTGCTGCTCCCCCCAGTCAAGGCTACACAGTTTCATGTGCATTCAGGAGCCTGGACTCAGAAAGGAATGGGCTATTTTGGTGGGGAGAGAGGGAAGACGTTTTTAGTTTTTGATTTGATTTTGCTTTTACTGGGGCATCAGTTTGGATCCAGTAACAAACAGGCTTTTTAGCGCAAAGGTGTTAACCAATACTGAGACCCTGAGTTGGCTTGCTTGCAGTATTAAGACTAGGAGAACAACTTGAAGGGCCCCATACTCCTGTTTCTCAGCATCTCAGAAACCTAAGCTCACATGAAGTAAAAAGAGCATCCTTACCCAAGAAAAGGGAAAAGAAAGGATGCTGAGGAGCTGTTTGAGACAGCAGAACCCTTGAAGCCAGCTGGCAAGACGGAGACCATTGATCAAAGCTTTGTCCACTGAAAGAACAACCTTTTAAAGGATTTGAACCATTCAGCTTTAATTTTTAGAAATGTGGGTTGAAATTCGGGCAGTAGGGGGAATGGACTTTGAAACATTTACTACGATCCCAAAACCCACTATCTGCTGTGGTCCCAGAATACAAATCTATTCATCCTGAATCTACTATCTACTTTGGTGTCCAGGATACAATCTTTCCAGTTTGGGAACTTCTGAGTATTTTTGTCAGTTGTCTGCCTTGCTTCAGTGCTTATGTCTTGAACTGTGCATCTTTGTTTGTCAGCTTTCAGCAGGTTTCATTAATTTGTAATTTATGCCTACAAAATTTTAAGGTACTTTCAGATCTTATGCTTGTCAAGGGAGTGTGTTAGTGGGTACGTAATCACTACATAGGATGTGGTGAGAATTCACTGGGTTTTGTGTCTCCTGATTTTAAAATGTTGAGTCACTGTGGTCAATATGTGTGAGTTCATAAATGTCTGTCTGTGTATCTTTGTGCAGGTGTCTGTACTTGGGAAAGAATGAACTTAAGTAGGTTAGAGTAGTATTCCACGTTTTTCTACCATTTGCATTAACTGTCTTTCCTGGGTGCGTATTAAGCTCTGCCTTTTTTTTTTAATTTCCGAGCTCAAATCTAGCTCATTTGTCTCTTTTAGCACATGATTGAAGGTTAGGGACTATTCCAATTGGCAGTCATGGGTCAGTATTTTGGACTCGATTTGGCTAAGATAATTTATATAGAATAAAAGTCTAACAAGTATAATCACAATAGCCTTGGCTTAAGAATGGTTCCAAGCATACTTGAGGTTGAATAACACTTCAAACGAAAAATGAAAAAATGTTCTGGTTAGTAACTTGTATGCTACTGTGGTATTGGAGAGAATTGGAATGCAGTTCTCTTTGTTTGATTTATATGGCGACAGTCAGAATGTGAAAGGTATATTTTACTGTAGAAATAAACTTTCAACATTGACCTAGAGAATGGAGGGCCCAGGCTGGTATTTAAATCCTGTGCTGCTAGGTTATAAGGAAAAGTATAATTAATAAGAACAGAATTTTTTTAGGAAGAAAAATCCTGATATCAGTGTCTTTTTCCCATTGTTTGCAGTATTTGCCAACATTTGCTTGCATGATTCCTCAAAGGAGCAAGCTTATTTAGAGAAGTGATCTAAATTTTAGAATTGAATGTACTCTACTAATTAAATGTCCTTGTGATCTTAGTGCCACTAAATCTAAATAGCACATACATAAATTCATTACTGTCTTATGCTACATATTTGAAAGCTTGTTGCCAGCCATAAGGAAATGATTTTATTATGGAATCATTTAGTGACTTAAGATAACATGTTTTATTGTCTAGTCTCATAGGAATTTAATTCTTATGTTATAGATGTTCATATGCTACATTTACATTTTATATTTTATACGTATAGGTATTTTCACAATTCTATTTGTCTAAAAGGTTTATCTTCAATATATTTTATAATGCAAAGATAGAAAATGTCACTGTTTATATATTCATAACATAAGGTGTTATGATATTGATATTTCACTGTCATTTCCATATTAATAATATATATTATGTTTCAAACCTTTCTAAGCATCCTGATATGCTCATTTGATCCTTAGAGCAAAGGCAGAGCAAGAATCATTATCTCCATTTTACCAATAACAAAGCATATACAAGGCGGCACAGATATTAGTGTCAGACTTGAGGCTGTGACCTGGGGCTATGGACTCCTGGGCAAGTGCTCTTTCCATAGCTACCAGCTGCCTCTATTAATGTTTGATAACATTTTAACATATTCTGTATTTCCAGTACCTATTACAACCATTGAAATGCATGTAAAGCAAATGTTGATTGATCTTAAATGATCCTTAGCATTCTACCCATGCAAGAAAATGTAGCAAATAAGTATTTCAGGCATTTTCTTTGGGCATTTATCACACCACAACCTGCTGTGAGTCTGATGTCATGATGGACTTTTTTTGTTAGCCTCAGAAATTCTGTGTGAGCTATTAATATGCTTAATAGGTTTGCTCTCCAATGACATGTTTCTGTGGAAACACTATATATGCACCAAAAATTACGTATAATACATATTTTGTCTTCAGACCTACCAGCATTTGCCTTTAAAGAAACATTATGTATAATCTGAAGCATCAAGATGAAGTACTTAAAGTCAAGCATAAGCTTTTCCTCTTCCTGAAATAACTACTACACCTTCCCCAACCTATTCCCCTGTTCAAGGGTTCTTAGCCATAGACCTGAAGCCCAAACACTGGATTATTTCTCAGTGTAATGCTTTTATTTTATATTATTTTCTCCCCTTCTTTTCATAGGCATTGAAGTATAATGCTTTTAAACGTATAAAATGAAGCATATAAAATTACAAAGGAAACCATTTATGTTGAAATTTAGTTATCAAAATACTAAAATCAAGTACACATTAAAACCAATTTCTGGTATGATAATATGTGTACTTTTTATTAACATATTAGTAAGGTCCAATGGTCCTTTTAGAGCATATGGGATGTTTGAAATATATTCAGCAACACTTGATATGGATGTGATAGGAAAATAGCTATGATTTCTATTGGTGATATTGTCACCAGTATTGTTAATATTACTGTGGTTTGTTTCCTACATTTATAATTGGAGGAAATGCTAGATTGTGGTTCAATGCTAGTAAAAATAAAGGTGTATTTTTTTTTCCCATCCAAGTTCATAGACCCACCGAACTCTATCCATCTACTTCTTGGGAATTAGTGGATACCAGGTTAAGAACTCCTTCTCTAGCTAGTTCGTATTCATTTTTCAAAACTCAAATGAGGCCTCATTTCTTCTAAAGAACTTCACCAACCTTCCCTGGAGTGGAGTTAGCTACCATTCTTCTGTGCCTCAAGAGCACCTTACAACCTCTACAACCTAACACTCAGCACACCACAGGGTCTGCATCAGTTTATTTGTTTGTCCCTCTTAAAAGAGCACACATTCCTGAGACATGGGTCATGGCTTATGGGATTTATATTACCACCTAGTAATTCCACCTAGCCGAATATGTGGCTTATAATAGGGGCTCACTAAACATTGAAAGGGAGGGTGAACAATTCAAAGACAAGAGAGCCATAGATCGTAGACTATGATCTTTAAAACAGAAAATTAAAGTCAGTAGCCTGAATGTATACTTGAGTCAAATTTTCCATCAATGGCATTTTCATATTCCAGGTAGTAAAGATGACCATGTGGACCTTTTCTACTTCCCTTTCAGTACAACTCTCAAATTTATAGCCTCCTAAAAATTCATAATCCCATATTAACAATATAATAATAATATCCCAGTTTCAGACTTGTTTCTTTTCTTTTAGGTTCTCATTAGTACAGACAAAGAAAAAAGGCACTAGAGGCATGGAAATAAAGGACCATCTTCACGTCTTCAGATTTTTAGGGCTTTATCATTCAAATTTTAAAAGCCAGGAAAAATGACTTTAATTTTAAAACACATATACAATGTGTAAGTTTTCCCTAAAACTCTATGTACTTGAAAATGATTATTAATATTCCTTGAAAAACAGAACACTGGTAATAAAAACTTCTTAAGTTCTCAGCACAAATGCTTTATGTAGCATAAGCATAGATGCTTATACACAGTAAGGTATGTGTATCATTCAACTTCTTAATATTAATGTCACATAAAAATCAGGACTTGGTCATGCATTTGGACTTAATTTTGTATGCACCTCTTCCTTCCCAGCTGTAAATACTTGCCATTCCTACCCAAATGAATGGGTATTCACATATCAATGTGAGGCTGCATATTTCTTAGGTACAAGTTGATTTTAATCTACAATGAACTTGTTTATTACAGGAGGAAGAAGGTAGAGATCAGAATGGAGATAAAATTTTTAAAAAATTATAGCCATTTTTATTGTCTAATAGCTGTTTTCCATTCAATATTCTAGTGCATGAGCACATGTTGAACCTGAGTCTTTGATTAGCATTTCAATGGCATTCCATACACCCCTATAGAATATGTTATTGAAATAGGCTAGTCACCCTTACAAATTTAAGTTACTAAATTGAATCTGATCTAGTATAAAATTCTAAGATCTTAACTTGAATAAAGCTCATTTCACCCCATAATTTATTAAGACACTGACCCATGTAAACTGCATATATCCTACAAGTAGTATCTTATCAGGGTCATTGGTAAGTATCTAGGGAGCAGAACCTAAAATATCCTTCTGGGCCTGACCCTTGATTCAGCATTCACCACCTTTCACTGACTGCAACAGAAAGTTGAAAAGCAATATCTGAGTCCTCCTTCCCCCTAGCATTCCTAAATGAAGTATTGCCGGAGCATAGAAGAAAAGTAGAACAATGATTATGATGACAGATACTGCAACTGGAACTGTTAGATACTACACTGGAACTGTAGGTCAAAGAATGGATCTCAAAGGATCAGTCCATATTTGCGCCTCTTCATCTTTTGAAAAGAAGCCCCACAGCACTTTAACTGATGATCTCATATTTAGGTTTCTAAAGATCCACAACTTATTGCGTGCTCTTTTATTGGCTACATACTTACCTCTCTTTGATTTTATCATTCTTCTCATATGTTGTTATTCTTCTCATTCCTGTACTCCTTATTCTTTTGAAAATATGTTATATTTTGAGTTAACTATTACCCTAAATTTACAGATTTGGTATATAATATGAGCTTTTCGGGAGAAGAGTCTACCTAAATCTAAAAGGTGAGAAATTTCTTTAAAGAGCAGGCAAATTGATCTAATACACATGGAGAAACACTTGCTAAGACTTTTTTTTTTTTGCAAATAAATATATTCATCATGGAGATGATAATGTTAGTATTATAGCAAGAAGCTGGTAATTATTTTCACCCTTAATTTATGTAATGCAGTGCACATATTTCTCAGCAGAAGGGGAAATATGGCTCAGGAAACACAATTCAAACAAGCAGAATAGGAAAGACAGATTAAATACTATACTATAATTTATAACAAAAATTTATTTTAAAAGAAACCAAGAAAGACTTGGGAAAATAGAATGTTTTCAGAATCATTGCTTGAAATAAAGAAATTATATTAAATTAATTTGCTTATCAATTTAACAATCAATAGAAATTATTTTCAATAATCCACATTTTAAAAATTATTTTAAAACTTTAAATATTTTTTAAACAGAAGAAAAGTGTTACCAGTAATTGTCGTCTATTAAACTGTAACACCTATGCCTAATAATACAATGAATCAGATAAAAAGAGAGAAAAACGGAAAGGCTATAGAGGATAATGGAGCCAAGAGCAGGAGGCAGCTTTGGGGATGGATAAAGGACAAATCATTCCAGACAAATGTGATCACTCTTTTAAATCGCATTACGAGATTAATGGATGAAGGGAATGCACTAGAGGTAATATATATGGATTATACTAAAGCGTTTGATACACTGCTCCATGAATTTCCACTTGCAAAATTAATTCAAATTGGGTAGAATATGTGCATGGTCACATAGGTTGAAAATTGGCTGAAGGACCATAAACAAAGAGCAGTGACAAATGTCAGTCCTTCACATTTAGGTAGGAGACAGTGTCTACTGCCTCTGTGAGAACTTTTTGCCCACTTTAGTATTGCATAACCACATTACTAATGATCTTGCTAATGATTCCTCACTAATGAAGGAAAAGGAAATTACAGAACTCACAGATTTTGACATGGGAGCTGTCACAAACCAAGGCACACATAGAGCATGAAAAGAGTTAAAAAATAAAAGTAGAGAGTAAAATTAAATATAGGTGATACTTAACCTCTTTTAATGACTAAAAGAAGAACAAAGGATTCCTAGGAAAATAATTACATACAATTTTCATTTTAACTGTTAAAACACTGATCAGGGAAAGTGTACTTAAAATCATGCTGTCATTAGAATTGTTCTTTATTTAGTTAGAATCTGAAATGCTATGCTCTTGTATTCTTAAAAATTTGAATACATCCAAAGAAATTCACAGAAATGCTGAAGGAGCAAAGGGAATTGATTTATAAAGAACGAATTTAATTGTATCCACCTAAGTGAATAACTATTGGGGTATCAGTAATTTCCCCAAATACGGATGAAGACAACAAATAATTATCTTGAGTGAACCTTGGTTTATTGTAAGAATCTTTCTCATAATAAGGTCCCCAAATAGCATTTTGACAACTGCCAGGCCAACCTTAACATTGTTTCTGATTTTGTTGTTGGAATTGTTGAAATCACATAAAATTTCATTATTTAGAAGCAGAATGAATTCTTAAAAAGTAGACTGGGTAAAATTTTATTTTCCTTTTACAAAGAGCGGGGTCTTATTTATAATCAAAGCCCTTTCACAGTTGCCATATCATCCAATCCTCATGGCCACCCTGTGAGGGAAGTGTTGTCATCCTCAAATTATAGATGTGGACGAAAAGAGGCTCATAGGGAACAAATGACTTTCCCAAGACCAGGACTATGCCATTAATAAATGACCAACTTGTTACTAAAGCCCAAATTTAATGAACACCTAGTCTTGGGGTCTTTCGACTAAACAACATAGTTTTTCATGTGTATACCATAAAAGCGACTGTCTCAGAAGCCATACACCAGGATCTGACCTTGACTTTAACTGATCATTCTATGCCGAATTAGATAATGTAGTGGAAAAGACCTAGTGTGGAATCTGAGACATAGCAGGCACTCAACAATGTTTAGTTCCTTTTCTTTGCTCTTCCCGGATTCATAATTTCTTCATTCAACACACAGTTAATCGGGCACATACTACTGGGTGCCGGGCACTGTTCAGCTGTGTGGGTCAGTCATCTTAGTTCTACTTTGTAAGCTCAGATCTCGTAAGTTAGATCAGAAGCTCCCTGAGAGAAGATCCCCATGTCTGCCTGTTTGCTGCAGTGTCCTCAATGCCTAGCACATACTCAAAGACTTTCTGAGTTAGAGAGAAGACATCCAGCCTCACCCCTTTAAAGTTCCCTTGAGCTTCTGCCAGGCTAAAGCCTCACATGCGTACTTAGTTTCTTCATATAGCATCAAATAAAATGACCCATAACTCCCTGCACACACTGAAAGATTGGAAGAAGGTTCTGGAGAGGACCATAAGGAAGCTAGACAGTGACTTCATTTGCCACATTTTTTTCCTTCTCTTTCACCAAATCACCCCTGGGGCCTATATCACCAATGATTGGTAAGAAGGTAAGCACCAGCTAAAGCACTTGGGTGCTGGGGGCGCCCTTTGCCTGTGGTAACAGACAGACCTGCTTCTCCTGTACATAGTCCCCAACCTCTCCAAAGAAAACTCTGTAGAGGAGCAGTAAGAGCCCATGACTTTTGCAGTTTTTGGACAGAATTCTCTCCTGTGAATTTGGAAGGAGAATAGAGCAGGGAAAGCCCAGATGACAAAGAAGCTTGGAGCTCCTTTAGTGAACAGGCCAAGTTTAAGGACACATCAAGGGGCATGTAGTTCAGGTACAACGCACAATGTAGAGACCCCCATGCACAAGACCGTTGCCCGGCTAAGGACCTGTCCAGTGCCACCCTGTCCTGTTGTGGCCTCTCCTACTATGTCTCTGGCCAATCTGCCTTCCCACAAAAGCAAATGTGCACGTTCTGCCTGGGAATATTTTATATCAAAGATATTTCTGCCCACAATTGAATTAGTTATATTATTTTCAAAAAGAATACTTTTGTCATTTCTAACCCTCTTCTTCTGCATTAGGCTTATTGCAGTTGGGTGAGTGCACCTGAAGTCTTCAATGAAGTGTCAGGTATAATTTAGCACTGGGAGATGAATAATGGGAGTGCCCTTTAGGAAAAGGCTGGGAGCTCAGCCCTGCCTGTCAAATAGGTCCCTGCCTTACAGCGAACTCTGCAGGTGAATGAATCAGTATTTGGCATATCAGCATTTCATAGAGCCTCCATGCTAATGTCTTTTTGAAACGAAACCGAGAAAGCTGTTAACCTCAGTTAGCCAGGTGTCCCCTCTGTGACCGGGATAACTCATCAATGTAGAAGCTGAGAACACTGTTCTTACTGCTTTGGGGAATGAGAACCAGACCTGTGGGGAAGCTGATGGGAGGGCTTCCAAATTTCAGAAAACTAAATGAAGATTTTTATGTCGCTTAAAAGGAGAAATAAATATTACTTCTTGCTTCCTGATTTAGCTGTTCTAAAAGGATTTTGACTAATTTTATTCAATTAGATAGCATATCCTTACCTATCCCTTTTACCAAGCCTTTGCTCTCTCATAAATATATATGTATGTGTGCATATTTGTGTATACATATATTCATACACATAAATACATACATAAATTCCTGGAATATCTCACAACCAAAAACCTGATCTTAACTGCCATAGTAGCTATGTCAGCCGACTGGGGATTCTCCACCAATCCTTGAATATTTTTCCAAGGTTCATATTCAAACAACATCTATATGAAATGCTTGCATCAACCTTGTGAAGCAGGGGTCATTATTTCTGGTTTCACATTTGAAGACACTGGCATGCAGAGAAGTTAAGGGAGTGGCAAAGTTCAGGGTCAAACCCAGAACTTCTACTTCAGTTGTCTGTTCTTCAGTCTGTCACTGCTGCGCAATCATCTTAGCCAGGTTTGGTGCCAGGAACCAGAAACCTTTCCCCTAACAAACCAGTGCAAACAGAAAGTTTATGACCTGGACTTGGCAGAGTCCTTTCTGCCTTGAAGGTTTTCGACTGCTTCCTCCTCTAGCTGTCCCAAAGGGAAGGCTGTTTGATTACTACTTACATCGTCAGCCTTTGGTATTTACTATCAGCAGTATAGTTGTGCTTTTTTTTTTTTTTTTTTTAGCACCAATGTGCATGTTATTTTATTTTTCACTTTGCCTACCGGAGACTTCTGAACTGGAAAAGAAGTAGATGACTGAAGTGAAGGACTATGACTTGGAGCATTCAAGAGGAGCATGGCGCAAGATGCTAGAAGGATTCCTAACCAGCAGGAAAACAAACTAGGTTAAGTAGGCTCCAAGATTTTTAGAACATTTATGGATTCTTGATAAAATTTACTCTCCAAAACTTCTTATATCATAGATACATTATAAAAGGACAATAGAAGGCCCATAGGCATGAAAGTGTCATGTTTGAAAAAGTTTTCTTACTTGTCCTTTCATTCTTTTGTAGGAGGGAAGAGGGATCAAAGTGAGGAGGAAACTGATTTGTATGGACAGAGTTCAGTCCCTGATGGGATACAAGATATAAAGGTTTGAGGACCACCAGTAGATCCAACTGCATCATTTTACACAAGTGAAAACTGAAGTTCAGAATTGTTAACCAACTTGCCCAAGGCCACAAAGCTTGTTAAGTTGAAGAATTAGGACTTGAGTACAGTTATTCTGGTGGGAAATCAGTGTTCTTCATCACATCTGAGGTGGTGTAGTGGAGTTTTCTTCCTTTGTTGAAAGTCCCAAGTGACAATCTCAAGGGAAAGAGAAGAAAATGACCACCCAGTGTTACTCAGTTTGGAAAGAAGGCAGCCTTTATTTCCAGGCCTGTTTTTCACTTTGGTTTACCCACATCCAAGTCCTGCCACCCACTCCCATGAAATCACATCCTCTACTAGCCTTCTCTGACCTTCTGAGATCAATTTAACCATGTCTTTACTCTACTACATCTATAACTTTGAACATACCTCTGTACTTATACCTTATATTCTAGTTTACTTGTTCATGGGTCTCTTGTCCCTGTAGGCTATGAATTTCATATGAACTCATTCACTTCGTACTTTCCCACACTTAGCATTGTAGGTGGAAAATGGCAGGGACCCCGTAAAAGTTAGTTGAATTGAATATCACTGCTCCCTAGAAAACTGAAGTGGTCAGGCAATTCTGAGTTTCATATAACCTAGCAATGACAAAGATCTATTCCTTTGGGCCTCATGTTGAAGTTTGAAGGTTAGTAACAGCTTCTTCTCATCCCCTTGGCCTCTGATTAAAGACTGATCAGGATATAAAGTAATTGACAAGTGTTTTCTTGTACTCGTGCAAGTGCAAACAGTACTTGTGCAAATAGTATTTGCAGTGATTCAGAGGCCCCCAAAGTAGGTTTTCTCCTTGTGAATCCACTGGAATTGGTATTACATTAGTTTTATTTCTTATTCTTTAATGACAGTGAATCAAAGCTTCACGACAACTTTACACTCTTTCTATATTTCCAGAAGGGGAGATATACACAGAACCAGAAATCACTCCCCAAACAGCAGAGATAGAGATGTAAGGAAATAAAGCTATTTGACTTTACCCTTAAAGGAGTTACATTGATTGTGAGAAATGGTTTGCTTTTGAACCTACCCAAAGGAAAATTCTGGTTTTCCCAGCTTAAACACCTAAATTGAATTCAGGGTAATTTAATGTTTTTCATTCCTACATGTTAATTAGACCCTCAGCATGTTAGTGGGAGGGAAACTCCTCAGATCAGAAATGTCTCTTATTTGAACATTTAAAAAATGCATTCACTATACATTAAGATTTTTGAAACTGACTTTACCTTCCCCTGTTCCATGTCAGAAAAAGAAAATTGAATCATAATGTACTCACATGTCCACCCCCAACAGGGAATTTACGAAGTATTCCATCTCACACAGTGGGTGTGACCAATGAATATTTATTCAGTGGCCAAATGTACAGGTAGTTACATTGATTATTTCTTTTCTTGCATATCAAGGAAGTTATATCCAGACAGGAACTGCAAAGACTTATCTAATAATAAAAATACTCCCAAGGATCTCTCTAGAGGACATAGTTGAAAAGAGCTGGGAACAGGGCAGAGCTAGGATGCCCACAAACACAGTGATGATGATGATGGTCTTGTGTGCTCACTGGATGGTTCTACCTGGATTGGCACAGGGGGACTTATGGCTCATTTTGTGGGCAGGCTTTATCTTGGAATCTGTGTAGAGGCTCAAAGTGTTTGCACCATTTCCTACAGCAATGTGAACACACCCATTTGATGATAAAACATTAAACTAGTCCCTTTGAATACAGCAATAAAATAATAAGATAGAGTCATAATCTGTAGGTTGAGTTAGTCTCATCTACCTATGAAATTATAAAAGAATCTCTCCTGTTTTTTTTTTCCCCTACCAAATCTTGCTACTTACAAAGCTATTGTATTTGTGGTACATATAAATTTTATTTATAATAGAGAACCTCAGGGATTGAAGAATTCTAAGTTTGAAACATGTTACATAAGTACTCTCTTACAAGCTACATGCCATTGTTACAGCCATGTCACCTTTATCTTTTTATGTGTAAAATTACTGCACGTGGGCAGATCTCACATCCCCGTCAAACAATCAGAGGACAAAAAGTAGTCATAGCTTGACAGAGATTTAGTTTTGACAGAAGAGTTTTTCTATTGGGATGATAATAAAAAACAAAATAAGCCAGGCACGGTGGTTCATGCATGTAATCCCAGCACTTTGGATGGTCAAGGTAGGAGGATCACTCGAGGCCAGGAGTTCAAAACCAGCCTGGCAACATAACAAGACCCTGTCTTAATTAAAAAAAAAAAAAAAATAGGTTGCTTGTTCTTTCAGGGTCTAACCAGGCAAACAGAGCACTTCATGAATTTACGGCATAGGTAATTTAGTGCTGGGTATTATTACATGGAGAAGCAGAGAAGCCAGTGGGAGTGGTGAGGATAACAACAGCATCCCTAGGATGCAGAGACAAAGGGAGGAGGTGGTGCAACCACAGCCCAGAGCCCAAGGTCATCTTATGGAACCTGGAACTGTGGAAGGCCTATATGGTTGAGCTGGGTCTGGAGTCCTCTCCCAAAACAGAGCAGAAGGCCTGGTTTCTCATTCCATGCTCAGTTGACCCTCCAGCTCCTCCCCTTGGCTGAACCTAGCTGGAAGCCAATTGACTTGTGAGACTAGCAAGGCAGCCTGCAGGGGATCAGCACCCAGCCACACAGAACAAAACAGGGGGGAAATGAGGAATGGTTTTGAAAATAAACAGGCCTAGAAATAGTACAGAAACTCCACTCCCTGCTTTCCCTACCATAGGTGAAGAACTACACTCTGGTCTCTAGTAATTGTTAATATTTAGTTGTACGTCTCAGCTATCTGGCTTGAGTTCTTTCCACTGTTGGTTAGGATGATTATATCAGTACATTAACAATCTTTATTGCATATCTATTAGATTGTAAACATTACTAGACTCTATAGGAAATATAAAGAAATAGAAGACAGCATCCCTGACTATACCTAATTTCCCCTTACATTTGTAGTTATCTGGGGAAGACATCCTAAAAGACGTAAATCCTCTTTTCCGATAGAGTAGGTAGGAAGAGTATTTTAGGTAGCGGAAATAGCCTAAAGAAGTGGAAAGAATGTTTTGCATGGCACGTAAGTATCGTTAGCTGGAGTTGGGCTTGGGTGACAGAAAGGTCAGTGGAAAACTTTGGAGGTCCAACAGAGGACTTTAAATTTGATCAACAGGGAACACAGTAAACCTTCCATGTGAAAAATGGTGTTGAGGTAAGCTGGTGCCAGAAAGAGTATTAGGGTGTTATTGGCATAATCTAGTCAGGAGGTAGAAAGCCAAGTGTTTGAATATGAGGAGTCATCACAGTGTGGTGGTTAAGAACATAGGCTTTGAAGCAAAATTGCCTGGGTCCAAATCTCAGTTCTACCACTTACTAGATCCTTCTCTGGAGGACAAAGATGATAACAGTACGCCCGCCCCTTGCAGGGTTCCAAGCATCAATTTCATGCCTGACGCATGACAAATGTTAGCTATTATTGAAATCATATTAAAGGATGAGCTTACCAAAGAAGGAAGAGAGAAAGTAAAATGCCCTTCAGGCAGCTCAGATGTATATTTGGAACCATTTATAATCTAAATTGTAGTTGAAATCACTATGAATGCACAAACTCACTGCAAGATTGAGTTCAGAGGAAGGAAAAACAGAGGACCCAGGACAGACAGAGGAGACTATAGAAAAAGCAGTCTGAGAAATAATAAGAGAATTCTGTGGAGCAGCATGTTTAAACCTCAGAAAGTAATAAAGTCTTACAAATAACAGTGGTCACTGGGCAGGATATTGAAAACCTTGGATGTATGTCTTCTGTTCAGTTTGCTGAGCTGGTTCTCTGCTTGCTCCGACCTAGGCGTTACCATCATTTTTGCATGTTGCTGTATTTTAAATAGTATTACTGGAGTAAGAGCTGAATCACAATGTTGTATAAGTGCCTGTCATCAGTGAGCATTAGAAAACTAAGTGATACATTTTTAAATCATCCACGGGGAGTTGACTATACATCTTTAAATGTACATCTTTCAGGGGGGCTAATTTGGCAACAAGAAAGAGCACAACATTTTCTTGTAGGGTACCAGATCCACATCGGTCGCTGGTACCAATTCCCCTGCTTCCCACTGGAGGCTGAAGACAAAAGGAAGAGTTCAGGAAATGAAGACATTACCAACAGCCACAAAACAGCTGAAATTACTGCAAATGGTGTGGCGTCAGCCTGATACCAGCTCTGGCTGAGGCTGTACATCTGTATGACATGTGGTTATTATGCCTGAGGTTTGGGGTGAACGTTGGAGTGCTGGCCTGGGGGGAGAGATAAGGAAAGGAGATGAGAAAGAAAGAGATAGGCGGACAGATTTGCTGTAGGGTTTTGTGTGTTCAGTTTCCATTACTGCTTAAAGAATGGGTGTGCAGAACTCCATTTGGTGGCAGCTTAGAGAATTTGCCTTTCTGTGTTTCTCCTTTAATTGAAACCAGTAGGGTTAAAGTGCTTAGGGGTACAGAGGCCACTAGGGATGGGGAAGGAGCTGTGATCTCACCAAGGGGATCAAAGAGGCTGGATCTTGTGGGTCTTGAGGCTGTCTATCATGGAAAGTGGGAGCCATTTCATTTATTCTTCTTAAATGCCTTACAGTTCTCAGTCTCTGTTCATCATGAGCCAACAATGAAGTGTTTGAAGAAAAGCTCAGCAATTGCTCAGTTTCTCTTATCATTAGTGTGACTATATAATTTATCCTCCAAACCTTTATTGAAAGCGGGTGCAAGGAATACTTTTGCTGGGACAACAGGCTTAAAGTGAAACTGTCCCAGAATGATTGGAGTATGTAATCATCTTACTTATAGCTCATTTCAAAACCTTTTTGGTTCATATAGCATAGTGAATAAGAGCATAGACTTTGGAGCCAGACTTATAAAATCCCAGCTCCAGGGCCAGGCACAGTGGGTCACGCCTATAATCCTAGCATTCTGGGAGGCTGAGGTGGGAGGATTTCTTGAGCTCAGGAGTTTGAGACCAGCCTGAACAAGAGTGAGACCCCATCTCTATTAAAAGTAGAAAAATTAGCCAGGCACGGTGGCGCATGCCTGTAGTCCCAGCTACTTGGGAGGCTGAGGTAGGAGGATTGCTTGAGCCCAGGAGTTTGCAGTTACTGTGAGCTTAGGCTGATTCCATGGCACTTTACTCAGGGCAACAGAGTGAGACTCTGTCTCAAAAAAAATAAATAAAATTAAAAATTAAAAAAATAAATCCCAGCTCTGCTGGCAACTAACTATGTGACCCTGGCCAGTCACTTAACTTCTCTGGAGTTAGGTACCCTCATTGGTGAAATGGGGCATAATAATTGTTCCTACCTCTGGGGGTTACAGTACTAAGGGAGTTAATATGTGGACAGGCACTTACAGCGGTTCCTAGAAGATAGTGCAAGTTGAGTGAGTGTTTATTGTTCTTGTTATCAGACACTCAAGGGTAAGCAACCGAATCTTACAGACCTAATGCCCAGCCTTCTTTCCCCATGCCTTGGCATGGAGGGGCATTCAGCAAGTTATTTACTTATTGAATGAATAAATTAAAAGAGAGAAGGAAGGAAGGAAGGAAGGAGCACAATTTTTATCCTTTACCTTCATTTTTAAAATTCTTTATTCTTTCACTATTTTTAGGTTACTTTAAAGTGCAAGGACAAGGATATCCACTCAAAAGCTCTTTCAAATTTCTATTCTAACCTAATCTTTACTATACCATGGGGTCCTGTGTTTTTTGAGCTTCTCTTATACTTACCTGGCCCATAACCAACACCAGCCTCTCATGATCTTCTGCTTTTCCAGCTGCCTACCTCTCCCAAGCTGGTAGACCTTGCTGGAGAAAGTTACATCATGTCAATTAAAATTTGTCAGTTAGCACTGTAGCTACCACCTCAACTGGGCCTATTCGCATTCCTTTTATTCACTCTCTATCATATTCCCCAAAGATGCCATCTTTCCCATCCCTCAAGTTTGCCACCCCCTCATCCACACATCTCTTTCAGAAGTTGTCCTGCTTTTTGCTTTACTGAGAAGAGACTTTCTAACATGAACTTCAGCTTCCTCTTTCCACATCCAAGTGACTTATAACCCCTCCTATTATCTCCTTGCCTGTCTCATAGGGGAAAGTGCCCCATCTCCTTTTCAAAGCTGGTTCTTCTCTCTCTGCCATGATCCAAATCCATCTGTCTCCCTTGCAGTGCACTGTTCCCTCTGTGATACCACTCTGATATGTCTTTTATACATCTCCTAAATCCCTGACTCCTTCCCTTTCACATATGAATATGCTCATTTATGTTTCTACCTTAAAACAACAAGAACAACAAAAATCTTCTCATCTTTCTCCTCCTATTTATTGTCAAACCTGTCAAAAGAATAATCTACACATATTAGCCTCTCTCACCTTTAATCATTCCTCAACCCTTTTAAAGTGATCTCTCATACCACTAATTTGAAATTGTCATGTCATAAATTACTATTGACATTCCAATCCTTGTATCTGATTACTTCTTCTGAGTCATGTCCTCAATCTCTCTGCAGCATTTTATCTCACTGATCACTAGCTCCTTCGTAAAACATGTTCCTTGGCTTCCTTGACTTGGGTTGATCTTGGTTACCCTCTTGCATCTCTAATTTTCCTTTGCCTCTTCCATCTCTCACCCCATATATAGAGGTGCTCCCCCAAGGTTCAACTCTTACATTTATGATCACTCAATTCACTTGGTGATCTCAACCTTCTCCAGGCCCTTGACTGTCTCCTCAGTACAGCTGGCTCCCAGATCTATATTCCTAACCCAACAAATACTGCAATTCACATTTCCAACATACTGTAAGACATCAACATTTACTAAAAGCTAAGCTTTTCTCCTCAACACATTCTCCCAAACCAACTCTACTTCCCAGGTTTCCTGTCTCTCATTATGGTATCTCCATGCTCCCATCCCATCCTCCAGATTCAAAAGTACAAGTTATTCTTGTGCCTCCTTCATCTAATTAGTCTCCAGGTTCCATCACCTATCTCTACCTCTCTCAAATGTATCACTTTATTTCTAGGACCACTGCTGCTATCTAGGATATCATCTATTGTGTCAGATATCACAGCAGCCTGCTAGCTGCTCCCATTTCTTCCAACCTATTCTTCCAGCATATTCTGAAACTTTAACGCTCCGTTTCCTAATAATGCTTTATGTACTATAGATGAAGGCCCAAAACTCCACAATCTGCACCTTTTTTCCCCTATACATAATCTCTACTATTGGTCTTTACACATACTACTCTCCAGCCAATACAAGCTTCACCTTTTCAAAATAAGTCCCACAGTTCCCATCTCTAAGCCACATCTTTTTCCTTCTCGTGTTAGTTTCCTAGGGCTGCCATAACAAAGTGCCACAAATTGAGTGGCTTAAACCAACAGAAATGTACTCTTGCACAGTCCTGGAGGTTAGAAGTCCAAAAATCAAGGTGTCAGCAGTGTCATGTTCTCTCTGAAGGCTCTAGAAGAAGAATCCTTCCTTGGCCCTTCTAACTTCTGGTGGTTGCTGGCAATCCTTGGTGTTCCTTGGCTTGTAGACACGTTACTCCTATCTCTGCCTCCATCTTCACATGGCTTTCTCTCCTGTGTATCTATGTCCAAATTTCCCATTTCTTATAAGGACACCAGTCATTAGATTAAGGCCAGCCTCATTTTAGCTTGGTTATATCTGCAAATCCTATACCCAAAGAGGTCATACTCTATAGTGGACTGAATGTTTGTGTCCTTCCAAAATTCATATGTTGAAATTGCAACCCCTGATGTGATGGTATTAGGATGTGGGAACTTTGGGAGGTAATTAGGTCACTATAGTGGAGCCCTCGTTATGAGATTAGTACTCTTATAAAAAGGACCCCAGCGAGCCCCCTCACTCTCTTTCCACCATTGAGGATACAATGAGAAGATGATGGTCTGCAACTTTTAAGAGAGCTCTCTCCAGCGCCTGACCATGCTGGTATCTTGATCTTGGACTTCCACCCTCCATAACTGTGAGAAACTAATTTCTATTGTTTGTAAGCCACCCAGTCTGTGGTATTCTCTTAAAAACACAGTTACAGAGCGTGACTAAGACATACTCACAGATTCCAGTAGTTAGAACTTCAACATATCTTTCTGAGAGACATGACTCAACTGATAACACTTCTCTGCAGAGATAGACTTCTCCCTCCATCCAACCTTGTCAGTCAAAATCCTTCTACCACTTCAGAATTTGGTTCATTTTCACCTCTGCCATGAAGTTGTTTATAATCCTCCCACAACCCCCACCCCCACGACCCTGGAGGTAACATAGTATTTTGCCCCTTTTATAGCATAGCTATTTCTATAAATCTTTCTGCTGCTAAATTCTAAACCCCTCAAGACATAGGACATATTTGTCATTCATCTTTGTATGCCCCCAAATGCCTAGCAGAGTGCCTTATACTCATGAACTCAGCTGGTTAAATCAAGTTAAAACAAATTTACTTTTAGATATGAAATTTTGACCATTCCTATATTTCTGTTGCTTAAAGTAATTTTTCACTTTTACCATTAAATCTAAATATTGGCCAGACCCAAAAAATTTCAATCTAGATTTACTTTTCATTGAAATGTTTCAACATTTATAACATCTCTCTCTCTCCCTCTTTCTTTGAAACTCTATAAATTGGTTTCTATGGGTCATTTTTCTATGCATCGATTTCTTCCTTGGATTATTTTGAAGTTAATATTGCAGGTGCCCTGAATTCTGTTGGAATCTAATCATCTGCCATTCAGAATATATATCAGGGAGTGGTCCAAGGAGCCTGGCTTGGATCTTCAGCTTCAACCTTATAGGCAGTACATTGAGAACTGAAACAGCATAGTCAAACACAGGTTCCTTCAGGCCTCTTTTTTATGTTTTAAACATGTAAATAATTCTTTACTGTAGGATTGTTATAACTAATATGGTGTTCCAATCTCATATTCATTTATTTTTGATTCCTGAAGGTTTTAACTTGGAAAAAGAATAACTTATAAATGCTCTCGTATCTTAATTAGAGCATGTAGCTATCCCAGTTTTTCATCTAGATTTGCTACATATATATATATCTATATATATATATGTATTTGTATTCCTGTGGGGGAGTGTGTGTGTGTGTGTGTGTGTGTGTGTGTGTGTGTGTGTGTTTTCATGGAATGGCTGGAATCTGATTAATATCCTAAAGAGACTGAGTACATACATAGCAAAGCGTTCAGACTATAGGCTTTTAGTCAAGGACATGGTTCTCTTTTTAACGCATATTTGCGACTGACAGACAGAATTATGAAGGATCAGCAGTCATGGGGAGAAAAGGAAAAACAAGTGAAATGGTAGATTGAAATGGTGTTTAAGGGCCAGTTTCTCTACATGTGCTTGCTCTACAGAAAGGGTCCTAGGGTCTGTGGGGAAATAGGCGGCCTCCGGGCTGCTAGCTAATGCAGCACTGCTGCTGTTTGCATAGCTGCACAGCCCTAGGAGAGACCTGGGAAAACTAGCCTGATTTCCAATGAATATTTACAATTATACTGCTCTGGAGCAGAATGCAATCACAGCGCTCCAGTCTACAGGTTTTATGCATCAAAAGAAAATAAGAGGAGAGCAGCAAAAATGGAGTTGCCTTTGGAGAGACTTATAAACACAGATCTCACTGCTTGTGGCAGAACTAAAATGCTTTATTTCAGATAGGAGCAATTTATTCTTCCTTGATAGTAGAAAGCACCTGACTGGGTTTTGAAGTGAGAAAGTCTTCAGTAGATGGTTTTTAATTCCGAGCAAGAGAAAGGCATAGAAAGAATTGTATTGCATAATTTTGATTTTGTTTTCTAACAGCAGACCCTAGAGAAGGGTGGGAAAATCTGTTAAGTCGGTTCACAAACTCTCTCTTCTTTCAGTTTGTGTTTTTACTCTGTTCTCATAGACTGTCGTTTCTTCATACAGTAGCCCTGGGAGAAGCTGCCACCATCTTGTGTCTCCACTTTAAAGCCTTTGGGTAATTGATTACCAGTAACGCATGTACTCCTCTCCCTCATTTTTCTCATGAGCTGTTGATCCACACCAAAGATCTGGAGAGAACTGGATGGGAAAAATTAGTCAGAGCCACTTGGACCCAGTGAGGCAATTTTTAACTTTCAGAGGTGCCAGAGTGGATGAAATTGAATGTTTTGAAAGGACTCCATCAGAACCTGTTTTTGTGGCTCAGCTGACTAATCTCTAGGACTATTAAGATTTATATTGGATTACTATTTGCTAACATCCTGGGTTGCTGCACTGAGAAGAAGCCCTTTCTACTACCTATCCATACTTTTACCTGTTTATCAGTCCATTTTCTCCCACAAGATGCCTACCTGATGCCACTGTCTTGCATCCACCTATCTGCTGGTGACCCTTCCTACCACTAATCCACATATCTTTTCACATATCTATACATCAACTTGCTTGTACATATCCAAGCTTGGAACAAAGAAAGGTAGGAGTCATGCACCTATATTTGTGTGATGGGCCACTGGCAGATCTGAGAATGCATGCTTCCTGCTCAAATTATGTCTTTATCTTCTCAGATTCTCAGCTGGCTATAGACACAGTGGAAGTGCCAAACCAAGGGCTGGAGAAAGGGGAGGTTTTTGTACCCATGATGTCCGTCAACTTTCTGCTATTCTTTGTTGTAAAAGAATCATATTTTCTCAGTTATACATAAGTGCTGTTGCAACACAGCTTCGAGGCACTCCTCCATCTAACTTGATTGCTGCGTTTAAATCCTTCCTTCAAGGAAATTCTGTAGCCACTATGGTTATTTAGTAAGTCCCCATGTATACAAGGCAGCATAGGCCTATGAATATGCAATACATGTGTAAATATTTGTTGTAAAAACTCGTGGATGTGGTATTACTAAATGTATTAATAGGACAAAGAATCACCTTAAACTACTGTAATAGCTTATTCTTTACTGTTATGGTCAAAGAAGTAATTACAGTTTGGCTTAGTAATGCCAGAAGGCCATGCATTTGTTCCAACAGTGTGGCTACTGCTCAAAATATTTGGGTCTCCTCTTCTGAAAGTACATATTAAAAATGTTTAAGTAGGCAAAGGACTTGAATATTTTTTCCAAAGAAGATATACAAATGGCCAAGAAGCACATGAAAACATGCTCAACATCATTAGTCATTAGGGAAATGCAAATCAAAACCATGAAATACCACTTCACACACCCATTAAGATGGCCATAATTTTTTTTTAAAAAAATGGAAAATTAATGTGTTTGCAAAGATATGGAGAAATTAGAACCCTCATACATTGCTGATGGAATTCAAAATGATATAGCTGGTGTGGAAAACAGTTTAGTTGTTCCTCAAAAAGTTAAACCTAGGCCGGGCGCGGTGGCTCATGCCTGTAATCCTAGCACTCTGGGAGGCTGAGGTGGGAGGACTGCTTGAGGCCAGGAGTTCAAGACCAGCCTGAGCAAGAATGAGACCCCATCTCTACAAAAAATAGAAAAATTAGCTAGGTGTAGTGGCACACACCTGTAGTCTTAGCTACTCAGGAAGCTGAGGCAGGAGAATCACATGAGCCCAGGAATTTGAGGTTGCAGGGAGCTATGATGACACGACTGCACTCTAGCCCAGGTGACAGAGTGAGACTCTGCCCCCCTCCAAAAAAAGAAATGATAGGAATTATACATGCTACAAAATTAATGTACCTTGAAAACATTATACTAAGAACCAAGTCACAAAAGACTAATATTATAATATATGGTTCCATTTATATGAAATATCTAGAAAAGGCAAATTTATAGAGACAGAAAGTAAATTAGTGATTTCTTAGGGCTGAGGGAATGAGGAGGTTGTGAAAAGTAGGAAGATAATGGTTAAAGGGTACAGGGTTTCTCTTTGTGGTGATGAAAATATTTTAAAATTGCCTGTGATGATGGTTGCACATATCTGTACATATACTAAAAATCATTGGATTGTACATTTTAAAAGGGTGGCTTATATGGTATGTGAATTAATTTTCAAGAAAGCTGTTTTATTTTTTAAAAAAGCAATTTATAAGCCATATTGTGAAAAAGTATTAACTCATTACTTTATGGCCCTACTCTATATTTTTAGGTAACAATAGTATTACCCAACTTGTTGACTTACTTATTTCAGAAGGTTGGTCCCAAATGACTTTTAGCTATTTTTAGAAGTCTAATCTACTGTGTAATGGTAAATATTTGCCACCAATGATAATATCTAAAATAAAGGCCAGAGGTGATTAGAGAACTGCCCAGAGAAGAGTTCCCAAAATTTTTATTTGCATCTGTGGAATAAATGGATCATCTCTTTACATGACTTCTGAAAGGGCAACTGTCATTTGGAGCTAAAAATTCTGGTGTGTGTGTTTTTAAAAAAATAGTCATACTTCATATATCCATGTGTACACTGGTATAGATATATACATATATGCATATAATTTGTTATATACAAATAATAGGTAAATATACTATATATGTGTGTATATATGTGTTTAATCTTTGATTCGTAACAGGACAAGTAGAAAAATAAAAGATTTTTTCTACTCAACATAATTTACTGGGCATCTAATACAGGGTACAAAAATCATAAGATATATTTGTCAAGAAAACCCCTTTCCAGATTAAATAGATAGTACAGATAGTACAGATTTTTGATAAACTCTAGAATCTAGACCAGAGGTAGAGGCCAAATAATACATTAGTGCCTAAGAGCATCAAAAACTTTGTAGGATGTTCAACAAAGTGTTCCCCTGGAGAAATTCTTTGGCGAACATTTTTTAAAGCTTCTGAAAGGGCGTTTGGCTAGTGGAATATCCAACGGTGGTATAACTAATTGTCTTGGCAATGACTTATGGGCACTTGCTATTTACCTTCAGAGCAGAATCCATCTTCAGTTCTTCCCATAGTTTCAGGCCCTCCAACAGTGAGTACACTATAATTTTTATTAAAATGGTTCCTGTTGGCTCTATCATGTGATGACTACTGTACAGTAATATAACAGGAGAGGGTGTTATAGGTGTTGGTGGCTTCTTTGAAATACATTTCACTGTACTAATGAACTGTAGGTAAAAGGAGTCACTTGTATAGTTGTATAGAATTATTTTAGGTTTCTGTCATTTTTCCTTCACTAACAATGTACTAAATAAATTCATAATAATGAGCTAATTGCCTCCCCTACTGATGTTCAGCTTCTATAGCAACTGAGTTTGAGTGAAAACTTAGCCAAAAAATGATTTTTCTGAACTCAAGTCAAACTCTAATGATACCATCACATAAGAAGAAAACTGCTACTATCATATAAAAAAAGTTAACACAGAGCAGGTTGATATCTAACAGAGACCCTTTCAACCCCACAGGCAGCGGTGTTTTCAAAAGTTTGCAAGCCGACCATTTTATCTGGTATTGTTTGAATGTTCAGATGTCCCCCAGAAGGACAGATAGCACTTTTTTTCTAACCTTGAAATAGACACTCAATGGAAATGGCAAATAATGAGATTTGCCTGTACATTTCTACTAATCTATCAATCCTCACTAATGGCTGATATGTCCAAGATTTAGTTCCTTGGTCAACTGGAATCACCAATCCACCTTCCAAAACTGTTAGTTTGTATTGGTGATAGTTCAGCTTTTATTGTTTTGGGAAAAAATGTTATTTGTTTATAAAATTAAAATCTACTTGGATTCCTACCTCTGGGTAACTACTGGTCAGTCACACCACGCTTCTATGTTTTTGTGTGCATTTATAAAATAGATACAAAATGCACAAAACTATACCCAGAGGAATAAGGGAATCAACATTTGTTGCAAACGTACCACATGCCAGACATTGTACTTGGTATGTTACAGATATGGTCTCATTTCAATCCTCAAAATAGCTGTGTATGGTCAATGAGATTCCCATTTTACAGACAAAGAAAAGAGGAGTTCAGAGAGTCCCTCAACCTGTGACCTCTGGCGAATAGTGGCACAAGAATTCAAACCCAAATGGAAAGCCAAAGTCCTTATGTTTAAGGTCCTGCATGCACACCCTCTCCCCACCCCTTACATCTCTGATCTCATTTTCTATTATCGCCTCTCTTTCACTCTCCTGCAATCCTGCTTCCATCTCAGGGTCTCTGCACTGGCTGCTCTTCAGCTTGAAATGCTCTACTCTCCACACCTAAATGACTTATTCCATCACCTTCTCACATCTTGACTCCAATGTCACCTTCTTAGTGAGACCTCTCCTGATCATGCTATTTAAAACCACAACCCACAACGCACTCCCACTCCCAATTATTCTTACCCTCCTGTTTTCATTTCCTGCAGCATTTATCACCCTCTAATGCTATCTTTATTGTTTGCTCCCCTCACTAGAATGTATACTCTACTAAGACATACATTCTTAGTCTGTTTTGTTCTTGATGTTTCCTCAGCTACTAAAATTGTGCCTAGCACATAGTATGGACTCACTGAGTATTTGTTGACTGAATAAATTAAAGACCTCACTGACTCCAGAGCCTGTGCCCTTTCCTGAATGGCCCCAGTAATGAACTTCTAGAGATGTTCTTTCTAAATGTTACTAATCTTAATCTCTCCTGCTCCCTGACTTCCCCATTTCACCAGATACTGGGGAGCAAACCTTCCCCTCACTGACTTGGCTGGTGTTTCTGTGACTGAGGATCATGACAGTAGGCAGGACATGATTTGCCCCATGCCCCTGGGCATTTCTGTGTTGTGGGGGCCTATGGGAAGATGACCTGGAGTTCTATGTGTACAAGAGACTATATCTGCCATCCTTCTAGTTACCTGGCAAGGGGAGTGAGACTCTCTGCTAGCCATTCTGCAAGCAGGGTGAGTGAGCTGTGGTGCTGGTAAGTGTGGAGACTGGAGCCCCATGGGAAGGCAAGGAGCTCTTTCCTCTGCTGCCCCCTTACAGCCTCCTAGGCCTGGAGACGAGGTCCATGCTCTACTTGGCATTTGCAGTCTTGAGGGATGCAAAATAACTCTGAGCTTGGATTATATTTCTAGATGGTTAAAATTCAGAATTTCATAATAGACAGTCACAAGGCTTAGTGGATTTTGTGCTTTGCTTTCACCATTTGGGTATTTGTTGAAATTCAGGGTGGAACTAATTCATCTTTGAAAGCCATCTTAAACTTTCCAATAACCCATAAGCCTGTTGGAAGAAAGGCAATGACAAAAAAGAGGTTCTTATCATTTCACTGGCATAGTTCTTTATAGGCCTGAAATGAACCCACTTTTTAACCTTATTAGAAATAAATATATTTTTGGTGGACTCACTACAATAAAGAATAACAGCTGGATACAAAATTCTATAAACTATTACATACATACATTCATGCATAAATTTGCAAGCTATCTATCTCCTTCTAGGCTGTTTTCAGTGGTGGGAGGGTGTGTGTGCATATATCCTAGAAGGAAGGTTGTTGAGTAGGTTGTTATTTCTGAATTGTAGGATTCAGAGTGATTCTTATTTTCTTTATATGTCTGCATATTTTTAAAATTTTCTACAGTACATGTGTATTATTTTGTCACCATGAAATTAATTTTATCAGTAATGTTTAAGATTTTTGTATCATTTTCTTTGAAGATATATAGGAGACTTTCTCTATATTAATTATGTTGCTTTGAGTCTATTTGGGGTTTTTAAGCCTTGCCATGAAATTAAAAGCAATACAAGTGTTTTACTAATTAAAAGACACTTTGATTTTCCATGCTAGAAATATATTTTTTGAATCACAAAACTATTTGTTCAGTGACCTGTCAGGAAAGGTTGGTGACCTTATCCATGACAGAATAGGACAATATTTATAAACCAAGAACTTATACCTTCTGCATTTAGCTAGTATCTTCATGCCATTTCATATTGTCATCCATGATTACATTTGGCATCCATAAAATGGAATACCCTACAGTCAGAAAGAATGAGGTAAATCATATATACACTGACATGGAAAGATGCTCATGAAATATCTTTAAGTAGAACAAAAAGTTACAAATCAGGATATAAAGTCTGCTCACATGTTTTTAAGAAATTGTTTTTTATATATGTTTATATAGAGATAGAATAAAGCCCAAAAGGACATACAGCAAATTATTCATAGTGATTACTGCTTAGGAGTAGAATTGGCAAGGGGTTGGGTTTTTAAAAAATTATTCTGCATTTTTTGAAATGTTAAAAATTAAACAAAATGGTATTCATACATATTTTGTTTTATCTGAGACAGAGTCCCACTCTGTTGCCCTAGGCTGGAGTGCAGCCTTGAACTCCAGGGCTCAAATAATCTTTCTGCCTCAGCCTCCTGAGTAGCTGGGAATGCAGGCACCTGCCACCACACCCAGTTAATTTTTTTCATTTCTGTAGAGACAGGGTCTCCTCCCTATGTTACCCAGGCTGGTCTCCAACTCCTCACCTAAAGCAATCTTCCCACCTTGGCCTCCCAAAGTGCTGGGATTACAGGCATGAGCCACCGCACCTAGCCTGATATTCATATTTTAAATACGTCCATCTACTCCATAATTCTATGTATACCTTTCTAAGATTCCAAAAACAGTTGATTCATTATTTATTTTTCCTGAACTCAGACATTAGATTAAGTAAACTCACTGTTGTCTTCCCAAGAAGATGCAAAATGCCTGACATATAGTAGATACCAGTAAATAATTATCGAATGAAAGAATAAACATATCAAAATGGTGTCTACTTTTTAGAGGTAAAAAAAACTACCAAATTTTTCTTTATGATTTGAGGGAAAAAAAATTTTTCAGAGAGCTAATGAAAGAAAACACACATTCCCACGCACAATACATTTTTTTTTTAACTTTAGGAATGGATCCATAGCAAATACTGCCAGCCTACATCCCCTACCTCCCCACACATTCATCTACTTCATGATTTTTTGATTTTTTAATATATTATCAAAGGTCCTGAGGTGACATCTAAACTCCTTGTCTCTTCAGCTTACAGATGGAGAAAACCAAGACCCAGCTGGAGGAGGCTGAAGTGGAGACATGCACCTACTTTCAAGCCCAGACTTTCAGAGAGGTAAACCACATACCTAATACTTCCTAATAGATTCCAGAAAGAATATGGATGAAACTTCTCTTGATCTTTTTTTTCTTACACAAATTTAATACTTTGATCGCTTATAACCAAAAAGCAGTATTTAAAGAAACAGCACAGGTCACTTTTATTATATACAGCTCCGTTAGCAAGATACTACCTTGAGTAGGTGTTTAAAGGGATCACACTTCAAAAGGTAATTGACCTAAATTCTCCCTCCTGCTCCGCACTACAGCGAGTCTTCCCCATGTGCAGCCCTCCCGTGGATCTCAAACAGGGAAGTGATGCCGTAAGGTCCTGGGCAGCGTGAGAATCTAGGCCACTGTGATTAAAACTAATTCAAACATTATTTTAATGCCTATGTTTAGTTTGCTAAAAATTCTCAACTTCATTGGGCACCTGAGGGCTGACAGCTCCACTCTGGAATGAACCAGAAGTTGATTTATAAAGAACACTTTAAAGTGATCACACCTGTTCTGGTCCCATCTGGTTGGGATATGCTGAAATGGAATTCTGTGTCTTTGCTTTCAAGTTATTTGTTTTGGTCTGAATTATGAGCAAAATTATAAAACACACATATCTGAAAGAAGAAACTGTTCTAGCTGTGTGTCCCATGAGCAGCCTAATGCTGTCTAATTGCTTTTGTTAATCTCAAAAAGAATTTTGCAGGGGTGGGCAAGTGTTCACTGATTCTAGTCACATTATCTGGTGATGTTCATATTCCAGGTCCATATTACTGATTTGCCTCAAAGATATAAAGTATTTTAACTTGTAAATATAAATGATATCTGCTAGTGACATTCTTAGGACAATTGTGCAATTGGTTAAAATGCTTTAGAACTTACAGGGACGCTGATTTACAGTTTTAAATATCCAGCACATAGCCTAGTTGTAGAAATTCTGACAGCATCAACTAACAATTGTTCCAAACATCTTTGGAACAAAGTAAAATCAGCAAACATCTTTGGTACATGATCTTCCTGGAGTGTTTTTGTGGCTTTCTCCCCTTATTTTGGAAAATAATATTGTCGTTATCATTTTAGAATACTTTCAGAAGCAGCCTTGGACTTGAGATTCTGACTCATTTATGAAGCCGTATGTTATAAGTCACAGCTTTCTGTTCAGTACCCGGTGGACCAAGGCAGATGTTTGGTTGGAAGATTGTTGTATTACCTGAGGTGATATGCTAGCAAAAAAAGACATGGGAACCAAATTTCTAATTAATATTCATATTTCTGGTATCATATGAGCAAGTGTCCTCTTTGTGTGTTCCTCAAACACATAGCCATTGCCCTTTAAATTACAAAATTAAACAGGATAAAAAATAAAGAGATATACATAAAACGTCTGATACATAAAGAGGGAAACAGCTGGGAAAAGGAAACCAAAATCAAGCTCTTTCGATCTGAGATTATATGAATATGAGCAAAAACCCATATGAAGTCACTTAATAATGAGGTCAAGAATGCTAAATAATTTAACATACCCTTGGATCTTGATTTGTGGTTGTCCAAAACTAATATTTCACAAGCCACATTGCACCTTGTCACTGAGTCCTATTTCTCCCTCAAGATAATGTCCAAGTATTAATGGACCCAATTTGGTGGAAATTACCTAATTGGCTGCAGTCACTTCAACTTGAATGTGACATTTTGGGCTGTTCTGTAGTCACAAGGGTAAGTTAGAAGCTTGAGCAGCAGACCTGCTCTTTGTGATAATTATAGCTTAAGCTTGTGTTATCACTGAAGTTTATTATTTTGCAAGTTGTATGCTCAGCTTTTTGTAAAAATTGTACCGTAAGGAAAAATCCCTGAGGAGGCTGATTTTCTCTCCTGGTTTTTCTAAACCCCCCAAATGAGGATGGCCAAACAAAATGCTACGTGATTGCATTTAAGCGCACTTAACTACATGCCCCCTGATAAAGTATCTTAGTACCATGAATTAAACAGAGTTCCTTAAGTCTCTGTGTTCTTTAGATTTTGTGATAATTCAGCTAACCAAATTAGTGCTAGTGAATGGCATTCGTTAAGAGGTACACAGTTTCCCCAAGAAAATGAGACTGGTAAATGAGGAATAAGAAGTGAGCTTCCTATTTGCATTGTCACCAGTGCCCCATTTTGTGCCTGAGCATTGTACCTGCAAAAACAGTGAGCTCATTCCCGCACAACAGGAGAGCTTCAAACAGTGGGCATCCTTCTTTTGTCAGTAATACTTTGTATTTCTGTAGGGCTTTATAGTTTTAGGAGGATGTACCTTCCCTCCCTCCCTCTCTTTCTTCCTTCCTTCTATATTTGTTGAGTAAATAAGATGATCCAGGCCCTGTACTGAGTACTAGATACAAAGATAAATGAAATATAGTCTCTTGCCCTCAAGGAGTGCCCTAGTTAAGAAGGGGAGAGAGAGGAATAACCAATCAATTATTATCCTATATGGTGAGTGTTCTAACCACATGTACTACAGAAAATGCTAAGAAGCTTCATAGAGAAAGTACCTTTGAGGCCAGATCTTGAAAGATGAAGGGGTCTTTACTATTGGAGAAGGAGGAGGGATGAGAGGGGACTGGGGAAGTGGTCACCTCAAGGAGAAGGGACAGCAGGTGTGAGGACATCAAAATGTGAAGATAAGTGGCTGAAATGGCAGGTGAGGTCAGTTCATAAAGGACTTTAGGGGCCTTGCCCAGGTGTCTGGAATGTGTCATAGCTTGCTTTCATTTCAGCTGTTCCTCACAGTAGCCTTTGGAGTCGGGTGTTATCCCAATGGCAAGCCAGTGCTCTAAGAAATAGAGGACCTAGGTTGCAGTAGGGTTCTACCTCCTACCATCTGTCTACTTCAGACAAGTCATCAAGCCTCTTTGAGCTTAGAACACACATCACTATTTAGCATTTCTCTCTGCAGCAGTAATTTGATGTTAATGCTATTGTCCTTTCAGCAACAGTCTGTTACCATATACTTACCGTTAATGTGTTTTTCCTATGCTCTGGGTACTGTTAGCCAATGAGAACTAATGTGGCAAACTGTAGTCTCCTCTCTCAACCAATGAGCATCAGTGTACCACTCTGCAACTAGTCTTATCCAGTGAGTGCTCTCCCACACTATCCGGAGGGGCCTGTCTTTTGCAACGGTGGTGTTTATTCTGCCATGATCTCTCTTCCCGCCATTTATTTTTGCTCCAAGAAGCAGTTTTGATCCATAACGGCTAACAAAAAATGTGCAAGTGCTGGTGCTGGAGCAAAGAAATAAAGAGTATCATGCTGGGTGTTCAAACACAACTGTAATAGCAGCTCAAATGAATTTCAAGGAAATGGTTAGAGAGAGAGAGGGAGGGAGAAGAGGGAGAGAGAAACCGTCAGCAGACAATTAAAGAGCAATGGCAGTCTGACCTGGGAAGCGCACCACACAGAGCGGGGCATCCTGGGAGGACAGCACTGTACTGTGACAGCAGGCTGAAAGAAAACTTGGCTGAAGGGAAGCTGTAACCTCGGGGAACCTGGAGGGAACAGAGTAGCCATTGTCAGCCATGGCCACGATCCTGGGAGCACATCTCTGTAGTGTCTGTGTTTGCAGGACCGTGTGCAGTAGTAATTCAGTAGTGTACCCTTTTCCTGAAATGAGTGCACCTCCTGCGCAAAAGAGGATAAATGCGGAATTCACAGCTTACTGAAGTATAGTGTTTAAGAGCATGGGCTCTGGAGCCAGGCCATCTGGGTTTGAAAAACCCAGCTATACCATTTACCAGCTGTACCACCTTGGATACTGAGCCTCACTGCACCTCAGTTTCCCTGTCTGTAGAGTGGGAGTATTAATACTACCTCCCAAGTGGGGTTGCTGTGATAATACAATACTTGTGTAAAGTGCTTAGAATAGTGCTTCACACATATTAAATGCTCAAAAATATTAGCTATAAATTATAATTATTCTTATTGTAACCACTGTTATTGTTATTTAGTTTTCTGTCTGTAAAATGAGGAAAATTAACTAAAAAATCCTTGAGATCCCTCCCAGTTCTAACATTACCTGAATTCACTAACCCCTTTTATCCTAGGAGAAAACCATAACTTTGAGGGCTTGACTGCCCCCACCAGTATTATATGGGGAGTAAGGAGTAAAATGCAAAACTAGAATTGGAACCCATATTGGCCAGCCCCTAATCTCATGCCCTTCATGGTCTTTGATGTGCTGAAAACTGACCAGAGTGTCACCAGCAGGGTCCCGGCTCCTTAACCTCTTGCACATTTGGAACTGCAGAGCCTCAATCCAACTGTTTTTTTGTTTTGTTTTGCTTTGCTTTTAACCCCTTCCATTCTTCTGCAAATCAAGAAGGAAAGTGGCAAGCCTACGGAGTAAAAAGTGATTTGTTGCACTGGAGGAAATAAAATTGAGCATAACTTTAAATAACCTAAAGAATATTCCTCCCAGCCTGTACATCAGGCATCCTCTGTTTGTTGGTTCCCATACCATTAAGAGATCCAATAATCCTTTCAGGTCTGGTAAAAGGATTTTCCACTCAGTTTGGGGGAAAGACAAATCTTTGGTTGTGGCTCTATGTCTTAACCACTCTTCCCTCTTGTTTTATGTGGCTGAAATCTTAGTCACACTTGTTTACCTTCTGGCACAATTATGGCAATTCTTAAATGGCTCGGTGAAGAGGGAGGAAGCAAGGAGAGAGGAGGAGGAGAGGGGACATATTCCCAATGAGCTGACCTATCCTTTAGTGTCAATTTTTGCATATTAGCGTCACTATTCTTCCCTACACATTTATACCCCATTTACTTGGGTCTCTAGCTACCGGGCTTGGAGCTTTCCTCTTTTGTTTATTTTCTCTCTTTCTTCTTGTCTCTATCCATTTCGATACTATAATAGTCATTACCCTCTTAATAGCTAAAATATCTGTGCAGGGTTTTTTTAAAAAAAAATAAGTATTTTTCATTTGACTGAACCAATTTCACCAGAGGAGGTTAATGTGATCACTTTAATTTGCAAAATGTCTTCCTCTTTTTATTTCTTCCCATTTGATTTTGAGCACACATTTAATAATTTTTGATGGTTTGTGTTTCGGCATCGGCTGGACATGCAGAATAGGCTCTAGACAGTCTCAGAATTTCATTATGACCAAGGAACCACTATTCTATAAACACCAAAAATTGGAAATTATCTCTTGAGCTGTTTGTTAACGAAGTCGAAGGCTAACCTTTAGGGCTCATTAAAATTCCACTGATGAAAACTCTCTGCCGATCTCTCCTTCAGGAATCTATCCCTGTGTTACATGTGCTGGTGTGTGGAAATTGGTCTGGGCCCTCCCCTTTTGCCCTCCCCTTTAATCTCTTGCTCTGTTTTAGGCAGAGATTTTTAAAGCTTATAGATTTCTCTTTCTCCCTACTCAGAGTATGTGTTGTGAATCCAAACAAACACAAATGGGTCTCTGCGTGTGTAACTGTTACTGAGCCACTCAGACTGGGCAGTCCTGCCGAATCTGCCTCCCTTCATCAATAAGGGAATGAAGTCATCGATGCTGGGAATAATTAAGAGAGGCAAAAAGAGGGGTATGTTTTCTGTCCCTGACAGTAGAAATAACCATGGAAGCAGGGGTGAGAAATGACAAACCCCAAAGTATACTGCACAACTGGTGGGATGCAGTGAGTTGTTTTAATGAATCCATTTGCTAAATGACAGTTAAAATACAGCCTCATTCCTATCAAGAGAGCCCTGCATGGTGACAGTGGCCTCTCTCCTGTCCTGCTGGCAAATAAGACCTCCCAAATCCTACCAAAGTGCTTCAGCATCCACGTGCAGAAGGGCGTTTGAATTCACTTGATACATCTTTGTAAGCAAAGGATGCTATTGATGGCACCTAGCATCACTATTATTGCTAAACAGATGGAAAATAATTGTTTATGGGAGATTTGTGTTTTAATCGCATTAATGTCTTTGGCATAGAGATCCACCTAAGTACACGATTCAAAGCCTGCCTTTGATCTGGGCCCCTTGGGGGCATTTTCCATGACTGATAAACTGCTCCTCTGAGTTCATAGGCAAATGATGAAAATGATAAAAAGAAAAAAAGAAGAAAGTCAGGCACCAACCTCCCATTTGGGTATTTTGTCTCCTTGGAGAATCAGAAAAACTCGCCAGGCTTGCAGTCATGCTGACGATTCAGCACACATCTCACCCAGTTATACACCCACCCAGGGCTCAATATGAATGCCCTCATCTCTCTCCTCCCTCCCTCTCCAGCTCCCTCCTCCCCTTTGCACACAAACACACACATGCTGTATGCAAGAATTCATGTGCTCTTCTCTTTTCAAAGATTCATACTGCCTTTTTATATGAGCCAGTTTGGATGCTTATAAAGTATTTGTCAATAATGGTATTTACACATATTTTTCCCCTCTCACCCGTCATGCATTTCTTTGTTAGCATTATAATGTAACATGATAGAAATCAGAAGCTTTGCTTTTAATGAAAATGAATGTTCTAATCATGAAATAGTTTGTCTTCTAAATATTCTGCTGGAAATCAGGCTGAGTGCAGATGGAGTCAAGACCAAACCCTGTTAATTTGCCAATGTCCCTCTTACCCAAAGAACAGAAGCTAGTATAGAAAATATAATAGCCTCTGAAAGAAAGGGTTCTATAGATTCCCATTTCAGAAGCACAATCCTCATCTTTCCTTCTCTTGAGATGGTTGATCAGACACTTCCCTCCCCTTTTACAATAAAGAGAACTGAGGAGGTTTTAAATTCATGGATGAATTTTTTTTCTTGTTTATTTGTTTGGTGGATTTTTCCCTCTCAGTCTTTCTCCTCTGCAGAACACTACTAGTAAATGATTGGATCTTTGACAGAACAAAGGTATTTTTGATGGGCTCTGTAATCTAGCGCACTAATGCGCCCAGTCCCCTCATTGTCTTGCTGTCTGATCCCATCCCTTCTGCCAGACAGTCACTGCGGGATGAGTCACTTTTAATGTCTGATAATCAAGGTGAATTTTCAAAAAGCTGCCATTTTGGAATTATGCACTATATCACAGTGTCAGGGAGGAGAAGAGGAGGAAGAATGAAGGAAAGGCTAAGATAGACACCTACTGCACATTTGGAGAACTGCAGGACGCAGCGTGCACAGTGCCAGACAAGAATTGTCCGGAGGGTCCAAGTCGATCAAGGAGTACATAATGAGAAGGAGACCATGTTAATTATAAATTAAAAATAACTTCTATGATAATGAAGATTATATGCACAGGAGGAAACGTCTTAGTTAAAACAGACTGGAGGGATGGAATTAAGCACCAGCCGTTTGGGGGTATGGATTCTGTACCTACTGAATATATTGCAGTCCATTAAATAACCTAATACAAACTTACATTTGAAAAAGAATAGAAGTGAACTGTGGCTGTCTCTGTGGATGCTGTATTGTCTGCTGTCCTTATTTAAAGCAACATCAGTTCAGGGACGTTACTTAGCAGATGAATACAGTCTCCCTTCAACTAAGGACACTGGATATTTCTGGAATCATCTAAAGGAGTGACTCCCCCCTCCCAGTGAAATAGCAAGGGAGATATTGGAAACTCCAGGTAAACAATGGCCAATCAAATATTATTGCAAAGCTTCAACTATTCAAATATATGGCGGTCACTGTCTTCTCTAATGAACTAAACCCACTGTTAGGTATTGTGGCTCTGGAATTGTTTTTAATTGTTGGCATTGTATTAAATAGTAGGGTAGTTGAAGGAAAATGATATACTATGAGAATAGCCTGCTATTTATGTTTATTATTCAGAGAAGTGAACACCTATAAATAGAACCAGGATGTTTTGACTAGGGAAATGCTGTCCTCATTACAGCTGGTAGATGCTGGGGCGATTTAAAGCTGAAGCTTCAAAGCTTTGTCCTGCTTTATTAAAGCATGAGGGTTTTCATGGCTGTTTCAGTATCTGGTCAGAGTCTGCAGGTACTTTATCTGTCCTGGGGGAGGGAGGGAATGACATTTCTGAGAATGCTATTTTGCAAGCATGATGAATACTTACATATTTTCTCTAACAGAGGTGTTTAAATGCCTGCGTATCTTCTTCATCACAAGTTTACAGATTATTACACCTTGGTGTTATCTACCAAGATTAACTAGTCCATTTTCTCCTTACTCCACTCCCACAAGCTTTGCACCTCTCTCTCTCTCTCTCTCTCTCTCTCTCTCTCTCTCTCTCTCTCTCACACACACACACACACACACACGACATCCAATATACAAAATAAGCAGAGAAAGAAGAAAATATACAATTAGTGTGTTACTGTTCTCATGTGCATATAAAGGAAGA
>CAUYRT010086497.1:0-12761 GCA_963574885.1 Lepilemur ruficaudatus | reverse complement strand
TTTGGCCTTTTGAACTGGGAATTGGTCAGATTCTAAGATTTAGCCCTAATCTCTCAGCAGTTGACCACAAGGGATTATAATTATGTAGGTTTCGTATCTATGTGATGCTTAGCTCATCAGTGAAAAACATGTTTTTTTTTTCCTGTGGGCCTGAGATCTGAGAGAAATTTGTCACAAAGACATACCAATAATTGTTTTTACCATGATTCTTTGACAGGTGAAAAATAGTATGAGATGAAAAACATTCTTTTTTTTTTTTTTTGGAGAGAGTCTCACTCTGTTGCCCAGGCTAGAGTGCTGTGGCATCAGCCTAGCTCACAGCAACCTCAAACTCCTGGGCTCAAGCGATCCTCCTGCCTTAGCCTCCCGAGTAGCTGGGACTACAGGTATAGGCCACTACTCTGGGCTAAATTTTCTATTTTTAGTAGAGATGGGGTCTCGCTCTTTTTTTATTATTTTTATTTCAGAATATTACAGGGGTACAAATGTTTAGGTTACATATATTGCCTTTGCCCCACCCAAGTCAGAGCTCCAAGTGTGCCCATCCCTCAGACAGTGCACACCGCACCCATTAGGTGTGGATATATCCATCCCCTTCTCCGCACTCCCACCTGCCCAACACTTGATGAATGTTACTACCATGTGTGCACATAAGTGTTGATCAGTTAATCCCAATTTGATGGTGAGTACATGTGGTGCTTGTTTTTCCATTCTTATGATACTTCACTTAGTAGAGTGGGCTCCAGCTCCCCAGGTCTCCATCACATTCCCCAGGGGTCGTGCTCTTGCTCAGGCTGGTCTCAAACTCCTGAGCTGAAGCAATCCTATCGCCTCAGCCTCCCAGAGTGCTAGGATTATAGGCGTGAGCCACCATGCCTGGCCAAAAAACATTCTTAATCACAAAATAATATATATTGATAATCCTCTGATAATGTGAAATGGCCCTTGGATAAGGCATCAGGAAACATGGTCTTGAATCTGCTGTAAATGTGCTGTGTTACCTTAAGCGAGGCACCCTCCTTTGGGACTAAATTTATCCTGTTGAATAAACAGGAGATGATCTCTGGGATTTACTCTCCACTTAGTACTCTGTGAGTCTGTTAAGCTCTCAACACTGTGTAAGTGACAACTTCAACCCATAGGGATCCTATTAGGACAGTGTAGTGGTTAAATGGTGGTCCTCCAAAAGATATGTCCATATATTAGCCCCCAAAACCTGTGAATGTGACTTTATTTGGAAAAAGGGTCTTTGCAGATGTAATTAAGAACCTTCAGATGAGATCGTCCAGGATTACCCAGGTAGGGCCTAAATCCAATGACAAGTGTCCTTATAAGCGACAGAAAAGGAAAAGACATACAGAGAAGACGGTCGTGTGAAGGCAGAGGCAGAGTGGCGTTACGTGGCCTCAATCCAAGGAATGCCTGGCACCACCAGAAGCTGGAAGAGGCAAGGCCGGAGTCTTTCCTAGAGCCTTCAGAAGGGGCACAGCCTTGCTCACACCTTGGGTTTGGACTCTGGCCTCCAAAACTGTGAAAGAATAAAAGTTTCTGTTGTTTCAGGCCACCAAGTTTGTGGTAACTTGTTACAGTAGCTCTAGAAAGCTAATACAGAAGGTGAGGAAGAAGATAAAAGCATACAACCTGCAGTGAGGAGCACCTGCTTTGGAATTACATTGGGTAGCCTTGAGGGACTTATTTAACCTTGCTAGCATTTAGTTTCCTCCTTTGTAAATCAAAGATAAAAACAGAGACGATTGTTTGTTTTTTATACTTCATTTAAAAGCTTAAAAAATAGTAACTATTTTATAGAGTGTGAGGATTAAGGAAGATAATGAATGACTTAGTACAGTGCCTGGTTCATAGTAAGTTCTCAATAAATGTTAGTCATTGTAATTAAGGTTATTACACATATGAGATGACAATCTCTTCCTTTTTTGAATGCTATCTCTATAACTTATTTGGTGTTTACTTGTACATTGCTAGGATCATCTCAAAAATGAAGTAAGGCACAAGACAAATCATACCATATGCTTTTGTCTCCAGATCTGCCCAAGTTTTTTAAAAAGGCGAATTCTGGTTATTATGAACATTTGGCACATCCTAAAAGGGAAATAAAGGGAACCACAGTTGACCCTTGAACAATGGGGCCACCAACATCCCATGCAGTCAGAAATCCATGTATAACTTTTGACTCCCCCAAAACTTAACTACTAACAGCCTACTGTTGATCAGAGGCCTTACTATCAACATAAACAGTTGGTTGACACATATTTTGTATGACATATGTATTATATACTATATTCTTACAACAAGATAAGCTAGAGAAATGAAAACGTTAAGAAAATCATAAAGAAAAGAAAATATATTTACTGTTTTTTCTTTTTTTTTATTTCAGCATATTATGGGGGTACAAACGTTAAGGTTACATACATTGCCATTGCCCCCCTCCCCCTTATTTACTGTTCATCATGCGGAAGTGGATTATCATAAAGGTCTTTCTCCTTGTTGTATTCACATTGCGTAGGCTGAGGAGGTGGAGGAAGGGGAGGGGGTGGTCTTATTGTTTCAGGGGTCGCAGAGGCAGAATAGGTGGAGGACGTAGAAGGGGAGGCAGGAGAGGCGGACATACTTTGTGTAACTTTATGGAAATACATTGTAATTTCTGTCTATTTTGCTTTTTCATTTCTCTAAAAATGCTTCTATGCAGTACCAGTCCTTCCACTGTTTGCTTCAGTTTCAGTGCCAATATCATAGAAGAGTCCATGTCGTAAAAGAAAGCAGTCTCCAATAATCAGAACCCTTCCAGATTATCAAATGTCAATTAGTTTCCTGGTGCTGCTTCTTCTGTGTCATCTTCCTCATTGTCTGGCACTGGTTTGGAAGCTCTCATCTCCATCAAGTCATCTTATATCAGTTCCTGTGGTGTGGTGTCTAGTAGCTCTTGAGTTTCTCCAAGATGACTATCTTAAAACCCTTCACTCTCCACCCCAACCCTTTTGCCATAACCACAATTTCTTTCACAATTTCCTTGATTGGTTCTGTTGTAAATCCTGTGAGGTCATGCACAACATCTGGATACAGTTTTCTACAGCAGAAATATATTGTTTTGGGCTTCATGACTTTCACAGTGTTTTCTATAATGACAATGGCATCTTCAATAATGTAATCCTTCCAGAGTTTCATTATGTTCTCTATTGGGGTTCTTTTCCACAGTATTGACAATCCTTTCCATGGAGTACTGTGGATAATGAACCTTAAAGGTCCTTATAACTTCCTGATCTAGGGGCTGATTTAGAGAGACGTTGTGTTTGGGGGCAAGTAGACCACTTTGACACCTTTGATGTTAAATTCATGGGGTTCTGGGTGGCCAGGGGAATTGCCCAAAATCAAAAGAACTTTAAAAGGCAGTTCCTTACTGGCAAGTACTGCCTGACTTTAGGGACAAATCATCAATGCAACCAACCCAGAAAAAGGGTTCCTGTTGTCCAGGCCACACATACACGGACCCACGTAATTCAAATCTGTGTTGTTCAAGTGTCAACTGTATATATAATCATCCACATGAACTGTTTTGAGTCCTTATCACACACATATATTTGGTATTTGCTATTCTGAATATACATGATGACATGTATATACTGCCATGTTCCAGGTAAGAGGGTCATTGTAACTAGAAAAGTCCTAGTGCCTCTCCTGTAACAGAAACCAGGGCAGTGTCTCAATAGAGGATTTAAACAACAGGGCTGTTTTATTCTCCCAAGTCTCCAAAACATAAAAGATAAATGTTTCTTGACTTTTCAGCTGTGATACCAACCAGCATTGGGTAGGTATTACCCACTCCCAGACTTGTCTTGCTGTCCCCAATCCAACCATCCTGAATTATATGAGACAGAGACTATCACCATGGTGTAGCACAGACATGACTAGTGGGGACCTAATTGTGAGGTGGGCAGCCACTCTGATTTGTATCAACTATAGAAATTCCTCTATGATCTCAGAACAGATGAAGACCACCTATGTGCATCTCCAACTATGTAGTCATTAGTTACCAGCAATCTGGGGAACTCAGTGGCCTAAGACCTGGGCTGCTTGTCCCAGTTTGCTGTACAATCACTCGGATCTACAGGTAATTTGATATTATCATTTAACTGTGCCTGTATGTTAGCTCACTTAGATGGGCAACTTGAGTACAGCATCTGTGTTCTTTGCATCTTTAATGCTGTATATTTAGTGGGCAACTAACAAACATTGGTTTGATGAAATAGACTAGAGAATCACACAAAGCTGTATCAAAATCAAAATTCTATGAATGATTTATCAGAAAAAATTCTTGAAATTCAAAATGTTTGGATAATGAAAATAAATGTGATGCTTGCAGATCAGATTATATTCACAGAACAGAATACATACAAACATACAAACAGAATGTCCTAGAAAATTGGATATGAACTGCTTACAGTAAGAGATCCCCAAATCTATTTAAGATCACAGCCACCTCATAACATTGAGCACTTAAAAAAGCTGGTGGCAAAAAGAAAAGTTAGTGGCATTTGAAATAAAATGACTCTTAATGACAGTAAAGGAAAAGACAACTAGTTAGGAGGTAAACTGTAATTGGACAGAACATCCTTATAGTCTTCCAAGTTGCATTCAGAGATACGGTTGAAAAGGTCTGTGTGAAAATAAATTTTATATAATATGTTCTAGTTTTAAAAATTATTAGTTTCTATATTTTTAGGTACTAATGTGCAAAGGTAGGCTCAAATTCATTTTAAGGCAACACTAACATGGTTGATAGGTTTTTCTTTTCTGGAAATAAGGTTTTTCTAGATTGCCTCCACGATCACTTCCAACTCCAAATTTCTGAGTCTATAAGCTCCACTGCATCATAAAGCTGTGTGCTGTTTTAGAAGCATACCATTGCCATGGAAGGTAAAATGGCCTTCTATGAACTGTTTGGTAGATTCTCCTAGCACATTGTCCCTGGTTCACTGCCACTGTAATCATGGTGCCAATTGCTGCTATGTTTTCTTTGAAGTTCTAGAAATGAACCACAGGAGCCTTCTAACTTTGGAGAAATCACATGTTCTCTTTATTATAATTCTCCTGAGGCCAATGTGATGAGAGACAACAAAGGGATATTTAAAGTCTGTAGCTATTAACACCCCAAATCAAAAAATGTTTTAGCTTGCCTAAGGCCACTCCTCTGTTACTGAGGCCTCCTTTTTAGTACTTGAGACAGAAGATATCTAGAAGCAGGGAGTCTGACTTGAGCACCAAAGGGTTGTCTTAAAATTCATGTTTTATGGCCTCCTCTTCCTATACCTGGCAATTGCAAATGTTTACCATCTTTTACCTTTTTCCAATATTCTATCAAAAGGAAATTAGTGGAAGTATATAAGCAGAGATCCAAAGCAGGGGAACTCTCCCCTTCCCCATCTTTTTTTGGATGGCTGAGCACGTTAGCACCTGATATTTAGGCTTATGGATTTTAAGCATGTACTTCTGCATTTGAGTATTAGTTCTCCTGTCCCGCGTTTCCAGGCCAACATTATCTTCTGTAGAGTGCATGAATCATAGTCCACAACCTACATATGCCGAGCTTGATGCCACTGCTGAGGCTGCCATTGTTTTTGTAGGCTGCTGTACTTCTCTGCCTCTCTCCCCATGCCCTGTGCCCAGTCATGCTGGGTTACAGAAATCTTTAATCTTTGTCAGGGTTGGGAACCCACGGGACTTTAAGGACCTGCGTAATCTCTATTTTGAGGCTATCATACTTCTCCTTTTCTGCTTCTCTCAAGCATTCAGCCTCTTCCTTCAAATGTTATTTTCCTCAACCAGCTCAGCTTTTTTGAAACACAAAAGCCAGTAAGTCTAGTGAGAGGTTCTTCTGCTTGTTTTTTTGAGACAGTCTCACTCTGTAGCCCTGACTAGAGTGCGTTGGTGTCGTCATAGCTCACTGCAACCTCAATTTCCTGGGCTCCAGAGAGCCTCCTGCCTCAGCCTCTCGAGTAGCTGGGACTACAGGTACACACCACCATGCCCCACTAATCTTTTTTTTTCTATTTTTAGTAGAGACTGGGTCTCCCTTTTGCTCAGGCTGGTCTCGAACTCCTGAACTCAAGCAACCCTCCCGCCTTGGCCTCCCAGAGTGGTAGGATTACAGGCATGAGCCACCCTGCCCAGCTTTGCTTTCTTGCTATATACTTAACTCTTTTGAGGTAAGGAAGCAGAGAGAGGAAAACACAGGCAGAAAAAGTTAAAGCTCAAACCATTAATATTCAGCTATATTAATTTAATTCTAGGGGCAATCATACTTTAAGAGAATAATTTTGTAGAAGTATAGTGCTTTTTTTTTTGCTATGGAAAGATATTCACAACATATTGTTTTGACAGGAAGTTAAAAAGCTATCAGGATGACTTCAATGTTTAAATAGAAAGAAAATACATGTGTCTAAAAAAGTAGGAACAGCTATACATCACCATGAAACAGTGGGCATCTCTGGATATTGCTGGAATCCACACTTTGTAAGCAGCCTTTTAAGTAGCTGAATTGGTGAAGATATCTGAGATTGACTCAGGCCTCACTAATATTGCCTTACTTTCTGCTTTATATTCTTCTGTTTGATATTTTCTGTAATCTACTGAATAACAGCTTAAGACCTGAATGTACTGAATATATAGTATATTAAGCCCATAGTTTTATTTAGCACATCAGTAAATAAAATGACTTTTAAGTATAGCTATATGAATTCAATAACTCAAACTTAAAGCTACTGGATTTTACATTATTCTGAGCTTTGAGAGGAAGGTCGTTGTGTGACCTGAGTCACTCTGCATGCAGCTGCAAATTCTGCCTCTTTTTGTGCATAAATAATTAGGAAGACCAAAGGGTGCCAGAGATAAGACCTCCTCAGGTCACTCCCCCTCCTCAGGGAGTAATAAAGTAATCTTCCCCGGAATGTAGTAATCTGTAACCAAATTAATCCCTGGTCGCCCATGGGAAATGTTGAGATCTTGCTAAAATTTCTCTGCCTCCGTCTATACAAGTGAAACTTCAGTTTGGGCCCCTGACCCCCATTCATTTGGAGTCGGTGTCTCCTGGTGGCTATTTTCAACTTTGTGCGCGAATAAACTCTATATTTAATTATATTTTCTGAACCGCATTATTTAAGATTGATAGGAAGAGAAGCAGTGATTAAGAGCGAATGTGTCGAGATACAGTTGAATGTTTTTTAGGAAAAAAGGGAAAAGGACTACAGAACTGTATGTTATCTGACTCCAAGGCGTTAGGAAGGTGAAGTAGGAACTTGGAGAAGTTGGTAAAAGTACTGAATCGTACAGCAGGCATCTCTAGGACAATTTCAGTAAGTGGATAAATGCGGGGAGATGAGACCGCGCCAGGTGAGTCCTAAGGTTCTCACGGGCTCTCAGTTACCAACACTGCTCCAGCTCTCCGAGTGCAGGGGAGCGCTAGCGCTCTTCCTCCTACGCTCAGCCTGTTACTCCGGTGAGTCCAGGTCTCCAGACGGTAAAGAGAAGGAAACCCAGCTCAAGGGAGGGCGGACCTCGCCCACAGTGTGCGCGGGTGCCCAGGGCGGGTGGCGACTTCCCGGAGCAGGGCATCTGTGGGGTCAGACGCTGCGCTTTAAAGCCCCGTATCAGTCTCCGCCGGCCTGGCCCACTGAAACCGTCGCCCGCCGGCGCTTCGGCTTGGCCCCGGCCAGGTCCCGCCTCTCTCCGGGCCATTGGCGCCATCCCGCTTCCCCAGGCAGGACCCCAGCCCACGAGGTAGCGCCAGCCGACGCGCCCACAGGCGGCAGAGCAGCTCCCGCTAGCGAGCTCCGCAAGCTTCGGAGAGGCGCAGAAATCGCGCAGGCGCAGAAATCGGGCGCCCACCTGCCATCCGCCGTTTACTTTCGAACAGCGGCCCCGCGTTCTTTCCCATTGGCTGACGCTACTCAGTTGAATGTTGCCTGGACACTGCGCCTGCGTCGGGAGGCTCCGTGAAGCTCCGCCCCGTCTGGGCACCTAAAGTGCTCTGGGGCGGAGGAGGGCGGAGGAGGCTGGAGGAGGCTGGAGGAGGGCGGAGGAGGGCGGAGGAGGGCGGAGGAGGGCGGGAAGGCTGAGCCGCTCTCAGCATCTGCTTGGAGACTGTGGAGCTCTGTTTCGGCGCAGTGGAGTCGCATGGTCTCTCTCCTCCCCTCGGTGAGTCTGAAGACCTTCTTTTCGGATCTGACAAGGCGGCTCTGGGTCCCTTTTCTTTCCCTTGTAGCACAGGCTTCTATACTGGGTGTGTTCGGCGGGGCGTCCTGGGGGGCTGATGATGGCGTGGGTGGCTTTGGGACCTGCATTCATTCCCTGTTGTCCCAGATGGAGAGTTTGGGGAGCCACTTGCCCCGCCCTCTGGCATGGGACTGCATTTCTGGGAGGGAGAAGGCCCGTTGTGATGGCGAGGATGAGCTGAGGGGGACTCCACAGAACCAGCCAGCCCCGTGGGTGGTGGGAGGAGGTTAGTTAGGGGCAGGAGGGCGCCGAGGCGTATTGGGCGGGAGGCCTGGGAGATTGATTACAAACCTTCGAGAAAGGGAAGGGAGGAGTACTGCCATTTTGAGCCCCTTCTTTGTGCGAGGTTCTCACAGGACTTTACTGGGGTAGGTGTAATTATGCCCATTTTACAGATGGGAAACCTCGGTTTTGAGAGGTATTAGGTAAAAGTGACCTAGGCTCCCACAACATTTAAATGGCAGAACTGAGATGAACAAACGTGTTTATGGGAATAACCTAACAATAGTTATAGTTTTGAGCTGGCAAAGTCTTTTACTCGCATAGATGTTTCTTGTTAACCTTAAGCAGTCTAAAGTTACCATGAACGTTTGTTCCGTCATCACCATTGTTGGTTAATATTTTCTCGTGAGATACTTGACGCTGTAAAAAGAGGTCCTTTGTGACAGTCTGGTCACAGGGTGGTTGGGATTTTCAAGCTACAGGTGATACATACTGCAACACCAACTTTTGGTATTTGTCATTATTTTTCTAAAAACACAATGAGGTATAGGGAAGGTAAACGTCAAAGACCGTGAACAATCATTTATATGACACCAGAAAATAAATCTGAAACATTTAAGACAAAATTATTGTAATTTTAGAATAAGAATAAAAGAATCTGGAAAAGTTGGAGAAGATAAAGTATATTCAGTCCCCAAGCCAGGAGATCGACAACAGAGGTAAGCTCTGGAAGATTAAGTAAATATGAGAAAATAATTTGGTAAATTTTTAGAGTGTATGATTTAAATATAAAGTGAAATTTAAAAGTCTCTGGAAAAAAGATATATGTTGATTGTGCATAAAATTCTAGCCATCTTATCAAAAGAGCATAAACTGAAAAGTAACAGCTCCCTCATCTGACCTATATCTTAAAGCTAGTCACTGTTAACTCTTTTGTATACTCTTTCAGATATTTTACAAGTATGTGTACATCTCAACACATACAAACATGCTGTTTTATACATATAGATTGGCAAATTGCATTTATTAAGTTTCCTGGATACTTTTTCATTATGTATTTACATATTGATCTTTTTTAATGAGCTAGTAGCTATTCATTGAAGGAAAGGTGAGATTTTGATTTTAGGTAAATGTTGGTTTTTCACATTTCCTTTCACCAAATACTTTGCTGAATGTTTTCTACCAAATGTATTTTTATTTTGGAAAGTATAAGGACAATTACAGCTTTAACTTCTCAAATCAGTTCTTGGTTAAATTGTATCAATAGTTTCTTTTTTAGTTTGGGGAAACAGGTTGATACCAAAATGAAAGAAAACAGAGCAGTTGTACCGAGAGTTAAAATCAGATTTGACCATAGGATTTTTTTTTTTAATTTTAAAAAGTTATGATGATCTCTCATTATTTTTATATATTTATATGTGACAAAGGTATATTAAAAACTCTTCTCTTATGTATGTTTATATATGGTGCAGTTGTAGTATTTCTTAAGTCTTGAATTGCATGAAATATACTTCTTTATCAGGTAGGGCCACAAAGATGTGAGCCCTAATCTGGGTGGTGACACCACTTGAATTTTCCCATACACACAGCTGACTCACTAGAAATCCTGGAGCAAGTCATCTAACTCTATAATGTGGTAAATACAATTTCTTTTCAGAGGCTGTAAAATGTAATGAATGTTTTTATAGCCATTTATGTTTAGAGATGAAAGGCAGTAAAGCATACGTGAATTAAAGCTTAAAAAATAGTTTACAGGGAGAATGAGCAATGATATTTTTTTGTGTTACTTAATTCATCATTTATTATAATATCTGTTATGTAATATGCTGGTTATACATTGTGGAGGCTTCATAGGGAATCGTCCCCTGGGAAAGACTTCATAAAAAGTTTAGAAATTCAGAAGTGTGTTTTTGACCCTTAAACACAAGAAATTAGTGAAATAATGTATAAGTAGATTATAGCCTTAGGTTTCTTTCTGAGAAGACTTTTTATTTTATATTCATGTGTCTTGGTGACTTTTGAAAAGGAAGCAGGAAATCTCGAACCAAGTCCCAATTTTTGCATGGGCTTTACTGGAGGAAAATACATTTTATGTGGGTTACTTTTATTTCACTTTTTTGCTTTTTAAAAGCATAGATAGTGCAAGATGATTCTAAAATTCATTTGGTAGAGTAAAAGCTGGATAATAGGCAAGACACTTATGATTTTTTTTTAAGTTTTTCTATTGTGTTAACATATATGAAACATAAAATTTACCCATTTTAATTATTTTTAAAATAATAGTTTATTATTTTTAAAATAATAGTTTATAGTTTAGTAGCATCAAATACATTCAGATTTTGTAACCATTACCACCATCTATCTCCAGAACTTTATTTCTTATGGATTTTCAAGTATGTTAACATAGAGTTATGCAAGACATTATCTGTAATTTTGTCTTTGTATTTGGTTTATGTTCTTTTCTCAATGCTAACTTTGTAAATTTGTTATCCTTTCTTTTCCCTTCTTAATTGGATAGTATACTTGGATAGTGTATTAATCTATTGCTGTATAATAAATTATCCCCAAATTTAGCAGCTTCGAACAACAAATATTAAAACACAAATTCTGTGGGTAAGGAATCTACTTCCTGGGTGAGTTAGGCCCAGGGTCTCATGTGAGTTTGTGCTAAAGCTGTTGACTGAGGCTACAGTCATTGCAGGATTTCACTGGGCCTAAAGTATCTGCCTCCAAGCTCACTTGTGTAGATGTTTGCAGGCTTTTACCTTCCTTGTGGGATGTGAAGACTTAAGAGCCTTAGTTCTTCACCATACCAAGTGGACCTTGGTGAGAGTGCTCCACGGGACAGGGAGAGAAAGCCAGAGCACCCTAGACAGAAGGCATGGTCTTTTATTACAGAGTCTTAAAAGTGATATCCTGTCACTTCTGCTGTGTTCTTTGTGTTAGAAGGGAGTCACTGGGTCTATGCCACATTCAAGGGGAGGGGATTACAAAAGTACCCAGGAGATAGAGGACGTTGGGAGCCATTTTAGGGGCTATCACAGATAGCTAATTTATTTATTTAAAGAACCAACTCTTGGGTTTATCAATTCTAGCAATTTTAAGTTTTCTAATTCATTGTTGTCTTCCATTTCTTATTAATTCTTTTCTTCTGCTTTTCCTAGGTTTTTTTCCTCCTAACTTGTTAGTTGAATCTGCATTTTATATTCCTTTTTGTTTGGTAATGAAAATATTTGGTGTCAGCGCTGCCCTCTAGAACTTTTTTTTAACTCTGTAGATTTTGTTGAGAGTATTTTTACTGTTTCACACGAATAGATTATGTCTTCGCTTTTTTTTTAACTTTTTAAATTTTTTTTATTTAAAATTTTTTTTTTTGAGTCAGAGTCTCACTCTGTTGCCCGGGCTAGAGTGCCATGGCGTCAGCCTAGCTCACAGCAACCTCAAACTCCTGGGCTCAAGTGATCCTCCTGCCTCAGCCTCCTGAGTGGCTGGGACTACAGGCATGGGCCACCATGCCCGGCTAATTTTTTCCATATATTTTTAGTTGGCCAATTGATTTCTTTCTATTTTTAGTAGAGACAGGGTCTTGCTCTTGCTCAGGCTGGTTTCGAACTCCTGACCTAAAGCGATCTGCCTGCCTCGGCCTCCCAGAATGCTAGAATTACAGGCGTGAGCCACCGCGCCCGACCATGTCTTGGCTTTGTACAGAATTGTCAGGCCCTATCCTTTTCCTTCCAGACCATGTGGACATTGCTACGTTGTCTTCTAGCATTCCTTATTGCTGAAGATGTTCTGGTTATCTCCTGCTGGGTAAAAAACAACTGAAAGTTTGGCTGGCTAGATGTGTAAGATGGCTTTTTCTCTTACATGTCTGGCACCTCATTGCTCCTCTTCTTGGCTTCTCTCTTCAGCAAAGTAGCCGAATTTCTTACACAGTAGTTTGTGGCTCCAAGAGGCAACAATGTGCCAGGCTAGTTAAGGGCCATACCCAGAATTCACAGTGTCACACTTGTACTGTATCCTATTGGTCAAAGTTGTGACGTGGCCTGCACAAATTTTTCTGGGGAGAGAATAGATTTCATCTCTCTCTTTTTTTTTTTTTTTGAGACAGAGTCTCACTCTGTTGCCTGGGCGAGAGTGCCGTGGCATCAGCCTAGCTCACAGCAACCTCAAACTCCTGGGCTCAAGCAATCCTACTGCCTCAGCTTCCCAAGTTGCTGGGACTATAGGCACGTGCCACCATGCCCGGCTAA
>CAUYRT010086496.1:0-15689 GCA_963574885.1 Lepilemur ruficaudatus | reverse complement strand
AGTTCAGTGTTCACTCTTTTGAAAGGCTTGCAGAACCAGCTTCACTGTCCACCCTCCACTGACACTTAGCCCACAAACACCACCTCGCCAGTGACTGCTCTCGGGGCTCTTCCTCTAAAGGTCTAAATTGCAATATTTTCAAACTTTTCTTTTGGCTTCCTCAGTCTGAAGAGATAATGAAGTTAACAAAAATTGGTGGCATTCTGCTTCTGCTTAAGATGTAGAAAGCTGCACGAGAGAAGTGTCCAACTGAAATGAAGAGAAAAAAATCTGATACTCTGCAAAATAATTACTTTCTTTGAGTCCATCAGGGACCTAAGTCACAAGGCAAACAGGTGGCCTGAATTTAAAATTGCAGCCAGCCCCTTCAAAGGAATGCTGGTGATGTTTTATCTTCAGAAGAGCTCAAGCAATAGAGGTGACCACTGAAAAGTGAGTAAGAAGATTGCTAAAATTTTAATTAATTGTCACCAGTCATGTCGGGTTATAATGATGGGTTAGAATCATGGAAGCTCTAAACACAAAGAAAGTTTGCAGTGAATTGCAAGGTTTTTTCCAAGGGTCTCTATTGGGTGCTCATGAGAAAGTCTGGGTGCGGGCAGCGCAGTTCAGAAAAGTGTCCCAAGCTTTCTCGGGGTCGGGTGGAAGGAGTTCTCTGTCCCAGAGGAAGAAAGAACAGGAAACCCCTGGCTTCAGCACATGTCTTTTACCCAGTTAAAAAGTAACAACAATCTGTTTCTGACGAGTGGCCAGAAACCCTCCTACTACCATTCCAAGCAGTCAGACCCTGTCCCTGTGGGAAGAAAAGAAGCAAAAGCTTCTTAAGCCAAGGGAGCTGCAGAAAATTTGTTCAGGCCTAGGACCCCATTCTGGTAAAAAGCAGTTTTTCTTTTTCTTTCTTTCTTTCTTTTTTTTTCTTTTTTTTGGAAGTAGCTAGGACTATAGGTGTATAGGTACACATCACCACACCTGGCTAATTTTTTTTTTTTTTTTTTATGTTTTTGTAGTGATGAGGCCTCACTATGTTGCCCAGGCTAGTCTCAAACTCTTGGGCTCAAGTGATCCTCCTGCCTAGGCCTTCCAAAGCGCTGGGATTACAGGTATCAGCCACTGCACCTGGCCTTAAGCAAAGTTTTGAAATACAGATATATACATATATGCAATAAGAAGCTGTCATGCTCTACCTTAGGCTAACATGGCCCAAGTATATATTTGTATATCATTGGCATAAAGCAAACAAGCTGATGATTAGATTGTAGAAAATGTCTTGAGATAAAGAATAATTCCCTTTTTTGTAAAAGAAAGCATGTTATTTACTGAAAATATACTGTAATTAAACTTTTCAAAAATATATATATTTGTATTACACATCGATGATGTAATTTTGGCATGTTTAATTAAATAGAAATTTCTTTGGTGTAAAACTAATTTTCGAAATCATAAGTGCATTCAGTGACCTGTTACAAGTAATAAGGTTCTTTCCGGGATTTCAGTTCCCCTCATGGCTTTCTATAGCTGTAACTGTCAGTTTCAAATGTGTCAAATGGAAAATAGCAGGGGCTGATGACGGTGCTGCTTTCCGAAGGAGCAGGATGTGTTTTGCATGTCTGAAACTCAGTGTAACCCTAGAATAGAGGTTGTCATGATCCACCTTTTCCAGGTGTCACACCACTTGGGAGGAAATGGAAGAAAGTTGCTTTCTGGATGCAGACAGTAAGACCAAATAGTATTAAATGGAATTCTGAGACAGATGTCAATAACGGAACAGCTTGAAAAGCGGTTATTGTTTTATAAAATTCTACAGACATTGACACGATGATTCTGAAAGTTATTCATTCTACATGTTTTACTCCAAAATTTAATTTTTCATAAAACAACATTCCTTTTCATTCCAAATTTCATTGAGATCGTGTATCTATGAAAATGATTACATGTGTATGTTTTACATTTACATAGGGACTTAAAAATTGTAGCTTTTTCGGATCTATTACACAATGCCATTGCACATTCACGACAGTGCTGTGAGGCTGTTCTTACTAGCCGTGTGAAATGCATTAGAGGTATTAAATGACCTTGTCAGTTCACATGATTTATAAATGGCGAAGGTATTAATGGAATGAGTGACCACTCTTCTATTCCCTAACCAGTTTCCTAAAGAAAATGCAACACTCCCTAATACTTCTGGGGTTTGAACAGGCATGCAATTTGAGAAGATTAAGCAAGTGATTTTTACAAATTATGTCAATGCCAGTAAATTTCATGCCTTTCTGTCCTACTTAATGTTATTTACCAAAATAATTGCTTTGCCTTCTGGTGGACTTCAGCTTTAGTTACATAAAATTAAATATTTACATTTTGTATTAATGAAGACATACAAGTACAGTCCTTTGCCAGAAATTTGGCTCTCAGAAACAGTTTACTTAGGCCAATAGGGCAGAGAACATTTCATGCACCGTTACCTTCTTATGCATTGTTCCTATTCTTTTTTTATTGGACTTTATTAATTTCCTCAGTATTTCATTATCTAACTTGAAATAAAAATTTATAAACATTCAGCGAGTTTTGGGGGCCCTATTCTTTATATAAATAAATGTAAATCAAGTGTACATCAATAAACAGGGTCTCACTGAAGGTCTGAGAGTGCCTCATTTGTTTTAAAAAATGATTTTATGCTTATAGTTTGTGACAATTTTTTCAGCTTAAAAATTTTACTGTGATATTTGCAGTTATGCTCTACATGGGTTAAGTATATCAAGATTTCACATTCTTTGGGTGGAAATAAAAAATAACGTTATCTACATATTTTATATCTACTACTAAGACTTTTTATGAAATTCAAGTCTTCCTATATAGAAGACACCTAAATCAATGTTATTTAAAAGTCCTTAATAAATCCTTAAATGTCAGGAGAAATTATTTTGGAGGCTAAATGAATTTCAAGCAATGATTTCTTTATAATCAAAACCAGTAAACATTGTTCCTCGGAGTGTAAGTCCTTCCAAATTGCTAAATGGATAAAAATATCATCATTTGTTTTTTAAAAAGATACATGTAAGTTCGTATTTATTTTAAAACACATGTAGAGGTCCACAACCCATTGCAGCATAATACCACACAACATCTTGAGTACTGACAAAGCTATTCTTTGCCTAGATCACCTCATGCACTTGCAGAGTGGTAACGATCACCATGGGGGGTAGGATTAAATAGTCCAAATCAGAAAGCAAAAAATAAAAAGTTAATAAATAAATAAAACAGCTACAGCAGCAGTGATTAAATCTGGCAATGGAAACGTGCTATTTTCAGACTCTAAGTGCATGCTACATAAGTATATCACACTGCCAAAAGATAGCTACAAGGTACATGGAGTTACATTGATAATCTGAGGACGTTAGCATTGTTCCACTGTACTAGGGATTGGATTAGCACTACTTTCGATATGTACAATCACAAACTTAACCCAGTGGGTATGAGATTTGGAGACATAATTTAAGAATTAATTTCAATTATTTTGAATGAGTAGTTTATTATTAATTATTGTTATTGTAATCGTGAAACTATTAAGTTGTTACTAATGGCTTCTTTCTCTTAAAAATGGATACATATGGGTGTAGATGGTTGTGCCCTGACTGTGCCGGTTAGACTCAGGGCCGCATCTTGCCTGATTGCACATACTGCTTGTTTTTGTTCCCTGATTACGTAAAGGAGGGAGATTGGATTTAACACGTGGAACATATTAACCATTAGCTCCTAGTTCTCTTAATTTCTCCGTCTCTGTATTCCATGTATTTTTCTGGGGCTTTTCATTCATGCCAAGACATAACGATGCTGCCATTGATGTGTTTTTATCCGAGTGGTGTTGAATTCTAGAAATTCTAGTCCCTGAATAGACATAGAAGAAATACCCTGCAGTATGTGCCATTACTGCTCTGGTTGTTTCAGATCATTTGTTCTCTTAAAAACGGAGAACGGTTATTCAGTACACTCTGTGGATTATACACATTGAAACATACAGGGGCGAGATTCAAACTGTATCACCGCCCTTTTTGTGGACAAATCTTGCTCTCCACACTCAGAAGACAGAGCAGCTGTATGCTAAGAACGCAACTGTCAGGTGAGGTTGGGAGAAGTTCCTGTGCCCATAACAATACAGAATTTCTCTAATACATAATGAATTCTGATATTTAGTTTCAAAAGATTGTCAATTTTATCTATGTCAGTATACTCTCAGCGCTATTTTAATGGTAAATTGGAAAGTATATGAGGGATAGTAAGCATAGTTGGTCTTAAAACACCTGAAAAACACCTTTCTTTAAAAATTTTTCGTAGCTCAGGAACTCATCCTTTTTTATTTTCTTTTTCCTTTTATAATAACTTCTTCTTTATTCATGTTATTTCATGAAGGACAGGCTCTTCTAACTCGTTGCACAAACTGTGCATGGCATTGTAAGATGGCTTTATATTTTGCTTATTAAATTATTTTCGGAGTATCCGAATATCCTATTTATCGGGATAACTATTTATATGCCTTATTCTGCAGAATTATGCTTGGCCTTATGTTGATTTGCTGCCACTGAATGCAGAAAAAAAAAAATCTTCAGAATTGGTGCTTACCAACAAACCCAATTTGTAAATCATTTTTACCCCTTCCCCTGGCCTGAACGCGAATTGCTCTCATCCACTGATCTAGAAGCAGTAGCACGTAGCACGCAGATGTTCAGCCTGAGGAATGAAACTGTTGGAGCACCATGGACCACGTTATGCCGCACTGGGCTCCTCTGTCCAGGCGTCCGGATTCAGATCCAGAATGTGTGGCCCTGGTGGTCTTGAACTGTGTCAATTTGTCTAAAGTGGACTATTGTCCCTCAAATTTCCTCTTGTTTATGGTACCAACTCAGGAAACACAGAAGGGAAGCCGCTGCACTGTGCTCTGACAGTTGCAAAGGCTGCAGGGCTCTTGCAGCTGACCTGATGGCTCAAGGTGGTGTGGGGAGCCATGGGCACTGAGGCTCCTCCGGTGCCCACTGCATCCCCTTTGTTTTGTCCTGGGCGGGTCCCCGTGTCCCCCTGTGGTCAACATGCCTGCTCCTTCTTCAGATCCCCACAAGCTTGAAGCTGTTTTATGACACATTTTGATGTGAAATGTGTTCTCCTGAACTTTTAGATGGTTCAGGTGAACTTTCCAACTTCAGAAAGCTTTCACATTGTTATTTTTATATAGTGTTCAAAAACAAGTGGCTCGCTTTCTGAGATTTCGTGACTCTGTTTCTCCTCCCAACTTTTCCCTGAACCTTTTCTCTCCTCCTTCTCTCTTGGCCTTCCCTGGCTCGCAGTTGACTTCAGCACAGCAGTGTCTTCTGACTGTGGAGCTTTCCCTGGAGGCCACTCTGCAGGGTCAGTCTCAGTGGTTCAGCTCCTGTTCACCAGACACCCCGTGGCTTCCCTCTGCTCTGTACCGTGGAGATGTGGCCACCACACAGCCCTGCAAGACTGGCGGTGTCCCCACCTTCTTCTATACTGTGGTAGTGGGTTTACCTTGACAATTATTAGCTAATCTAAAGACAGAAAATAGATTTTTAGTACCCAGTTTACTTTTGCTGCTCTTATGTGGTAATTCAAAAAGGTTTAAAATCTAAGCTGTCGCTGTGAACCTTCCATAATCGTTCCTAGCCTCTTCTCTTCAGCTAGTTGCTGTTGTTGTTGAATCTTTGGAAAGAAGCTTATCTCAGTGTTTTTATTTATTTAAAATAAACACATTTAGGATAAGTTAAAAAATCCTTGAACTTACTTAACTACACTAGTTTCAAATCCACATACATTTTCCAACCTAGAGGGAGATCCTAAGAAACTAGGTTTAATATTAACATTTGATTGAAGATTTTGAATTTAAGCATCTTTAGTTAGTGTTTCCCAAAATACAACATCAATTCTGACTTATATTAATTGTCTCTTTTCAAATGTGAAAGCAGATTTCGTTTAAAAATAATTTTAAGAAATGCTGACTCAGACTTTTTATAACTTTTCATTTGCTAATTTGTGTTGTTATTCTCAAGACCAGCACATGTCATATAGTTCTTCCAAAAATTATTTCATCATATAAATTTTTTCCCCAAAAACTTCTGGAAAAAATGATATTTTAGAACGCATTTTGGGATTATTGATTTCCTAATCTGCAATATGTAAATTTAACACTCCTTTTAAGCAAAAAAGTTAATGTGTCATATTCTTAGTAAATCAAGATTGATGTTCATTAATTCTTTATTCATATTTTTAATGCTTTGAAGTCTGCTATTTCAAGACTACTCTAAAATAATTAGGATGGAAATGGGATGAAAGGTGCTGTGTCAATTTCGGGTTTAATACCCACTATGCTCCAGAATGTTTCTTTGTGCATTTCTGAAAATTTTGTCTATTTCTAGTTATTTGGCACCACTCTTTTCACACCTTTTTTGCTTGTTTTTAAACTGATGGTTGGTACAAATAACAAAGGAATAACTTTTCTTCTTGGCTACATACAAATATACAAATACATGGATGCATTTTATTTAATCAGGAAGTTCACAGAAACAAACAACGTTCACAGAAATATATTTTTTGGAAAGAAAACATTTCAAATTATCTAAAATTAATTTACCTCCTGCATTCTTCTAGACAGAAATTAATGATGGTAGTGCCTGTTACCATCTGCTTTACAGATGCCCTGATGATCCAGTTTTAAAGAAAACTAAATACTCTTACCACTGCAAAACATCATTTTTTAGCAGACATTTTTTCCTCTCCATAAAAAGTTTAAAATTTATAAGATAATAAAATAAGAAGCTTCGTTGTTCTTAACCAAATATTAAGAAAATATGAAGAACCAATAAAAAACAAACAATATCTGTACCATTACATGAATCTATCATAATAATTTATTTTAGTTTTTTTACATATATACCTACCAATAATTGATTATGATTTACTCTTAGAAAACAAATAGTAGTTTATACCAACAATGATTCTGTATATAATTATCTGGTATGAGCCTCAACCAATTAAAAATTACGACATTGTAGAATATGAGGAGAGTCTAAGATGGGAATCACACTCTTTTTTTACAGTACGTGATTCTTACTGTCCTTACAGTGAGCAGCAACACTGTTTTAAACTGAAGCTCCCCACAACCTATCTTTTAGCTCTTCCAGCTTTATTCTCACTGTGTTATACGTACTCGATCATGAGCCGGGTTGTACCCGTTCCTCCCTCTCTGTGCGTGTTCAGCTTTAATGAACCTTCTTTCTGGAATGTTTCTTCTGTATTCATCTCTCCATTGTAAAACTACTATCTCCTTTAAGTCTGTTTTCATTGGTTTTTTTTTTTTAAATTTAGTTCTATTTAGTCCAGTGTTCTGTATCTTGTACAGAATCTTCCACAAAGCTGATTGTGTTTCCCAATCAGTTGGGATTTCTGTCTCCATTGAATTCCTGTAGCACTCGATTCATTCTGATTTATGATATGTATAATATAATGGATTACATTTTAGTTTTATGTGTGCACAAAGAAAGGACTATGTTTAATCCATCCTTGTATTTTCTGTAATAGTTAATAGATCTTACTGGCTTTCTAGAAATATGTCCTTACTTTCTAAGTACACTCCACACATACTTCACAATAATAGGTGTTTAAATTGCTGACTGAAGCAACATATGTTGCATCAGAGGAACTCATGGGAAGTGTCAGTTAAGTGGGTATAATAAATGCCCCAACAGTCTGTGAAAACGCTTGCCTTTGTTGTCATGGTTAGAGAATGTTACTGTCACCTTTAACAATATCTACAGCATCTTACTTACATTTCCCACAATCTATCAATTGACTTACCAAAGATTTTTTTTGGATCTAACTAGGTTGCACAATGTTTTACAAATCTCTTTTCTAAAAGACATCAGTCTCACATTTAGTAGTTCTCAGTTCTTACACGGTTCATCTCAGGACCACTATGTCATAAACTATTGGTTTTGTTCAACTGCTAGCAATTTTCCTCTTCCGTGTTTTGCTTCCCTAACAACGAACAACATGCAGCTTCCCAAACTCACAATGCTCTTCCAAGCTTATCTATAAACATGTTATTCTCTGTTTCTGGATTTTCCCGCCCCCACTTTACTATCTGGCAAATTTCTATCATTATTAATTGTCATCTCAAATGTTTCCCGTGTAGAGTTTTCTCCAACCTTCTCAGTCAGACAAAAGAAGTTTCTTTTGCATGATTACATGTTGGAAGTCACAGTTTCTGGCTTCTAACCCCATGTGCGCATCTAGCTACAAAGGAGCCTATGACATGGTATATAACTAATAACATCAGTGACATGAGTTATATAACTAATGAAATCAATATTTACCAGATAAGTCAAAAATTTGGAAGAGAAAGCTGATAAAATATACAGATAGCTCATTCTCTAATTTATCCTTATTAAATACATTCAATTGATCTAAATTCTTGCTCATCTTTTCTTGATAAATAGTTATAATGATGACGTTTTAGCATCTGTTATAACAATTAAGAAAGAAAGATCCGTAATTTTCTAAGGTAGCCAGTAAGATTTCACAGTGCGGTTTCAAAATGGCAAGTTAGTTCAGTGTGATTGTTGATTTTGGATGTCAATGTGATTGGATTCAGGCATAGCCAAGTAGCTGGTAAAACATTGACCATTCTTGGTAATTACACTAATTATTCTCAGGTGGAACAAAAAGGCAGCAGCAGGGCAAATTCGTGTTCTCTCTCTCTTCTGGAGCTAGGACGCCTTTCCTATCCCACCCGTGGACCTCAGAACTCCAGGGTCTCCAGGATTTGAGCTCCAGGACTTGCACCAGAAACCCACCCCCCATCCTCTTGGGCCTTCACCTTCTCTAAGAGTGTCACCATTGGTTTCCTTGGTTCTGAGGCCTCAGACTTCAGCAAGCAACTGGCTTCCCTGGGTCTCCTGCTTGGGCCCTGGGGGCCCATTGGGGGCCTGCTTGGGCCCTGGGGGCCCCTGGGTCCTGCTTGGGCCCTGGGGGCCCATTGTTGGACTTCTCAGCTTCTGTAATCACAGGAACCAATTCCCCTAATAAATCCCCTCTCATGCAACTCGGTGTGTATATTGTACCAGTTGTGCCTCTGCAGACCCCTGAATAAAACATTCAGTATAATTCCACATATATTTTGAGCATCATCTCCATCAGACCATGTTAGGCACTAGCCTTATGAAGACATTATGTACAAGCGCTGTCTGGAAAGTATCCAGCCATGTGAACCATTCCTATTATATTAAAAATGGCTGGATACTTTCCAGACAACCCCAGTGTGCTTCCTCCCTTCCAAGAGCTAACAGTCTAACAGGGAAACGAATCTTTGTCCTCCAATATGGTAACAGCAATGGGAATTTTAACAAGGTCTAGGGGCAACACAAAGAAGAAATAAATACATTCACTTGTGGGGTTGGCAGTTGGCTTCTTGATGAGAGGCATGTGTTTTTGGACCTTGGAAACTGAGTAGTTTGCTAGGGGGCTGTGGCACCTTCGAAGCATAATCCAGCCAAAGGGAAGAATATGCATGAAGGGTGTCCTTAAGAGGACGTGACAACCCCTCCATTTAGCATCACTAACAGAGTGAACAGGAGGATTAACCAAATAGAGCTCTAGAGAATTGTGCAAGAAATACAAAAAAGAGATTATTTAAAACATAGTAGAATATTTTACTTAATCCAGAAAACTCTAGAGAATCGTTAAATGCTTTAGAGAATTTATATAATATGATTTGATTTCATTGCTAATGTTTTTTAAAAATAGAGAGAATGGACTGAATTTGTAGTTGTCCAGATAAAATATGTTGAGAGTCTGGATAAGTGTAGTTATATGAAGGCATGAAGAGAAAATGGCACAGCTTTGCAATTGTTGTTAAAAATAGAATGGATATGATGCGATGACTAATTGAACTTTGGGAATGGGGTATGTATTTCTGATATTTTTACTTTGGAAAATAAAAGTAGTAATTAACATTAGCAAACCTGTATGGGTAGTGTGTGAAATTCTGGCCGTATGGAACTGGACAAAATAGTTTGTCATCCAATTTTTATGGAGACAGAAACATGAATCAACTTTCTAAAAAAATGTAGAAATATAGTACAAAGCGTAGAGCCCTTGAAATGTTGGAGGAGTGTAGGGAAGGAGAGAGACCTGGGCAAGTTTCCTGGAGGAGGCTGACATTAATCTTATGGAGAAGAGGAAGCATCGAGAGGAAGATGGGAGAGCGGTGGTTAGGGTGGCCATCTGAGTAACAAAGACACCAAATGTCAGGAGGTATCTGGAATTACAACTAGAAGATGTGCACACTGCTGGGGACGTAGGCAGGGATCAGGTAGTGGAGGGCTTCATATAGCACGCTAAGTAGTTGCGTTTATCCTGTAGCAGATGGAGGCCACTGGGAGCAGTGTGCATGTGTGTGTGCACATGTTTAAGAGAAGTGGCATGGTCAGCTTTGTGTTTTGTGTTACTTGGATGGTTCTATAAAGAATTCATTTTCAGGACTACAAGAATGACAACATGCACCCAAGAAAGATTTTTAGTAATGGCGTATGGTAAGTCCTAAAACAAGATTCCCATTTTCCTTTTGGATGATGGGAACGTGCTACTAAATGAGACAGAGAATACATGATGACCATTTGGGGTTTCAGTACACCTAGAAGATAGATTTAAGGATTGTAGCTTAAATCCTAAATCCTTAAATGCTTTACAGAATTTAATGGGGTCTGAGTGGATGCAGCAGAAGAAAAGCTTTTAATATTTTACTGGTTTTTTTTTCTTTTTTCTAGTTCCATGGGCTGAGTTCTGGAGGAAGTATGTTTAGGAGAGGACAAATAAATTTTTAAAAAGAGAGAAATACAGAAGTTGAAGGTGTCTATGAATGTTGTAAGATATAAAGTATATATGTGTGTGTGTGTGTGTGTGTGTGTGTGTGTGTGTGTGTGTGTGTGTGTGTATACACATATACAAAACTTTGCTTGGGAAAATAGCCCTGGTAAGAAATGGTTCTAGAAAGCTAAATCAAAGAAACAACCAAATAGCTTTATAATGTATAAGGTTGAGCAGTTCCAGGTGATGACAGGCTATGTGTGACCCCAAGAGAGAAGCAGAAGTCCTGATCACATATTAATTGACAACATTTATTATGTGCTTACCAAACCCCGACTATTTGGCAGGGAATATGTTAAGCACCAGCGAGTCCTGGTGAGCTAAAGTCTAAATGCCCTTAGATTTAGTATTTTAAATGTGTGTGCCACATCAATGGTGAAATCTTTCATGATGATGACAGACATTTTTCAAAGGTCTTCAATCCATACGCTTGAGTGATATGATAAGAGAGATGAATATAATAGAGAAACGAGAAAGAATGATGAGAGTATAAATAGACTGCATGAGACTCAAAGGGACAAGGGTTCTAAGAGCGGCTGGCTGGATAACGATCTGGTGTCGTTCCTGCCCACGTGCCCTTCGGGGCCTGAATCGTCTGCGTGGAAGTAGGCTATCGGGTCGATGGGGCGTCTCCTTTCTCTTCCAGAGATTATGGCTGCTATGAGTCTGCTGCGCCTCTAGTCTTTCAGATATTCAGTTACAAATTATTTTAATTCAAATTTATGAAAAAAATTTGACATGTATGAAATGGTTCCTAACATTTTAATTTTGGGCTGTTTTCCAAAATTTCTTGTAACCAAAATCCTCAAAAAATAAATTCTTTTTGACTATGAAAAAGTGTCCTCAAATGTGACCCTCTCACCTTTGTTGTTTCCTCTTCAAAGATCTGTGAGTTGAAATTGATTGTTATGGTGCTATAGTACAAAACATGGAACTCTACCCTGATATCTTCTGTGTCACAACCGGATTTAGTATCTTCCTCCCTGAGTCCCTAATACAACATCATTACTTTTGGTTCTTCGGATATTCTGCATTTAAGAGCGTTCAAATATTCCACTTTTAACAGAATTATTTGTGTTTCCCTTTATGTCCAAGATCATCCTTCCAGCTCACCAACTGCATGCACCGAATACTCCAACCTTCTTGAGGGTAAGGACTGCATTTGACTAATCTGTGAGTCACTGCCTAGAGTCGCTCAAATGAACATATAGTATAGAGATCTTTATATTAAACAAACAAAAAGAAAAAAATGAAATTTATATTTTGAAAACATTGTATATGGGTTTCCTAATTATTCTTAAAATTAAGTGATATAATATTAAATCATTTCGTTAAATTTTGATTTGATAACAACTAACCGGGGCAATTGCTTTACAAAATCACATGCCAGTAGAGTTTTGGGAAGATTATTTTACAGAAGTATCTTAAAACTATCTTTTTCACAAATTGTCACCTGCTTTATTATAAACTTCTTATTGAGATTATATTTTTACCTATTAAGTCTGTATCTACAACTGTATTTGTATCTTTACCTGTATCTATATCACCTGTATCTATGTCTAGCCATAACAGTGTTATATGATCTACAATTAGAGATTTTAACTCTCTATAAAAGTATTATGTGTTCAAATATCCATTTGCTTTAAAATCCAGGTCTACTGCTTTGACATTTTTCCAGAGTTTTTTAAAAAATTAAGCAAAATTATATTTATTTCACATGTGTAGCTGATCTGCCCTCCATATGTGAAATAAATACATAACATCAGTAATCTGTTTTAGGAGGGACCATTATTTCCTTTAATATTAAAAAAAAACTATAACGACGGGTCATGGCCTGCTTAGCTGAAGGGAGTGCAGTCCTCCCCCGTGTTTACATGGAATTCTCAGTGACACCTTCCCTTTGGCTGAATGAAGGTCTGGACTTTTCTGTCACTCTTGGTTCTTTTGTCCTCAATTCTTTATGCTATTGTCACTGTTCCTTCCCTGCTTCATTTAAATAAGCCAACATTCTTCTCTAAACCTCAGGTGTACTTTACTAAAGAGTGTTTTCATTTTGCAGTCTTTGCTATATCTTGAGGATGATATAAGGTAATGATATCAAGTGAATGGGTAGCAGATATCAGCTAGGCTCCTCACAGGAGCTCCATAGGGACTAGCTCAGCTCAGTAACTCAGCCCACCAAATTGGCAAGCACTTCCCCCCCGACACACTGAAATTCCTGCTTGGCTTTTTATAAACAAATAGAACATACAGAGTTGTTTGAGGGGTTTGTTTCTCTAAACAAGAAGATAACTTCATCTAACAGTGAATTTTGATAGCCACTTTTAGCAACACAAAGACACTGGGGAACCTTTAATGTCAAAATTTTGCTTTGAGGTTATCAAAAATTAAGGATTAAATTCCAAAGCAGAGGTGATGAAAGTACCATTGGTTGGACCTATTGCATAGAGGTCTTTGTGAGTGAAAAGCTTTTCTTAAGTGGGATCCTAGCTCTAAAACGATGACAAAAAAAGGCCCAGGAGACCCCATGCTTTCTCAACATCCCTGGTACAAATCTCTCCTCTTCAAGATGATTATCAAGGGTTCTTTGCTGTTCCTAGAAAAGCGATCATATTGGACCAAAACATTTTTCATTTGAAATAACTGATTATTTTGAAATGTTAATGAATTTTTAAATGACTTCAGTATTGTATTTCCCTTGGTGGGGATAACAGAAATTGCTCTTCAAAAAAATAGCAAATTATATACAATATGAATTTAGAAATAAGATCTTATTTCATGCATTTGTCTGTTAGTCTTTCTGTGTTTTCACCTAGCTCTTGTCACCATAGTAACTGTGTGTCTCTGGAGTGCATATCACAATCTAAAGCTTCTATTCAACTCTCTTCCTCATTGCTTAGGTTCTGCTGACTTACATAGAGTTAGATATTCTAAATATGTGCTTTCTACACCTCATGTCTGGGTCCACAGGAGGAAATTTTTAAAAATCTAAACTGTGATGTGAATATAACCTTAGAGGTTAATAATGCTATACAAATATAAGTTTGTGTGAGCAGGGGTTCGCCTTACTTTGTAGATGGTGTCAGGGTCTGAAAATCGTATGTTTAGTGAATTTTCATTTCCTAAAGATACAGCATTTCTTAAAATGGAGGAGCATTTTGATGTTTTATCCAAAATCTTTTAAAAAGATGGACAGAGAAACTTGTTCTGTTTTGCAGAAAAAGAATCAATAATCTTTTAAACTTCAAGATTCCTATTATAGAAGAATTTAATATCAGCATTTACAGATCTGGAGAGGCCTCTTCTACATCCTTAGAAAGGAGGGTGATGGGATTGCCCTTTGAGATATCAAGTATAAATTTAGACAAAAGATAATATCAAAGTGTGATATGCAATATCACCTTGAAGGAAAGAGAAACAAAAACAACAACAACAAACCCACAAATATACCTGCTTGATCTTGCCAAGAAGATGTGACTGTTATAGACTACAATTAACAAATCTAAACTATGAATGTGTCAGCTGACAATGGCACTTTGTGACCTGTGGAAATATCTAGGGAGGCAGATCAAAGACGCAAAATGCTGACAATGCCCATACACGAAGGCGCAGGGTAAAAGAAGTGTCCCTCCTTTGTGCATTTTAATCATTTACATAAGAAGAATGAAGATACATCTCTCTTTTAATCCCGATGGCATTAAACGTCTAGTTTTCACAACTAATTTTTATTGTTCTTAATGTGTCCTCCCTAAAATAGTGTCATATGACTTTCATGTATGCCTTCTTTCGGTAGCTTGTATATTAGAACTGAATTCAGCAGCACAACCAGCTTTATCTATAATGACAAATTAATACACTGATTCTCTAGTTTCATAAAGCACTCTCCTGAGAAGTTTAATTTATACCTGTGTCATGGATAAGGATCAGTTTTTTCTTTCTTTTTTTTTTATCATTCTTGAAAATTTTTAGGCTTATACAAACTTAAAACTAAAGAAAGGACAAAAAACATTTATATTGATTTGCTTCAAAATTTGAATGCATTTGTTTAAGGTCTTTGAGCTGAAGTAGGTAGAAAGCTACACCCTGCCCGCCCCCAACACACACACAGAGTTGTGACTTGGTTCCCTGGCTCCGTCTCTGTTTGTCAAGACCACCACACTCTGATTTCTTATTCAGAGCAATCCAGCGACAGACATTTGTTTATTATTAATATCCTGTTTCCTTTCTGCCATGTCTGTTTGCTTATGTGAGAATTATCTAATCAGATAGGAAACAGAAATTCCCTCAGGAGATAACTTTTCTCCTCCGTGGTTAATATAATTTCTGCTATGGTAAGCTGCAGGTGATACTTAAAACACACAGAGCTGAGATGTTAACTGGTTTTATCTCCACGTGGGAAATTATGTGTGTGTGTGGTATGTCTATATATATATACGTATATATAATACATATATACGTATATATATGTATATGTATATAAAATCTATCTCAGGGGCATTCTTGCTTTATTGCATATTATTTTAGCAAGTAAACTTCCTCCAATCTCTGTAAAGCAAGGTACCCTCTCTGAAATTAGACTCCTACCCTCCCAAAGCCGCTGGGAGATAGGGCTCTGTCTTCCTTGATGGCTTGATGGTTACATTTCAAGGAGATGGCTCCCAGGTCCTTGAGAAAGACATTCCTGCTGTGTGAAACAATTAAGAGGCTTTTAAAAAGATTTGCATCTCAAAAGAACAGAAAAAAATTACAAGTTTTCTAAAGTA
>CAUYRT010086493.1:0-10696 GCA_963574885.1 Lepilemur ruficaudatus | reverse complement strand
GTGCGACCACTTTTCTAGTTCAATAAAGAGTCGTGTCACATATGAGACACTGGCTTCATGATCATTGCAGAACAATACAGCTTTCAGCGCGGGTCTAGCACTGTGCTAAGCGCTTTGCGCATGTCAGTTTGCAAAATAGTCTCACAAGGAGGGACTGAAAGAACCTGCCTCTGGTGACGTGACTATCCCCTCACCTGGACACTCACCCGGCCCACACCTTCTCACGACTAATGTGCTGGAGGGAACCTCGTGGCGCTCCCTGACCGGCCCGGGCTCCCGACCCTTGGACACACTCGCTGCCTCTGGCAGCCACGCTCGGCCCAGGCCCCGCCCCTGCCAGCCAACACTGCCTTGCCCTGCACGTCTCGGCCGAGTCCCCAGGCTCAGGTGGGCGCTGTGCTCTCCAGGAGCTCACCCAGTGGGCTCTGATAACAGGTCCGATTTTCTCAAAGGCTCTGAAAGCCAAGTTGCTCTTTCACTGTGATATCCTGGTGTCAGGTGCCAAGCTGGGTGAAACAGATTTTTGTGGGATAACAAAAGTATTCTGAATCTCTCTATGGACGCTGAAATTACCGTCCTGTTATTATTGCTTCTTGTCACAGGCCCCTGCCCCGACAAGACCATGAGCTCCCCAGGAGCTGGGACCACCCTGTCCTGCTGGGCACAGGGGCTGGAAAGGCTGAGTGTTAGTGGGGTGGGAATGGTCTGCCACCCACAAACTTGGAAACCAAACCAACAGTAAACAAGCAAAGCAGAGTGTCCCCAAGAGCCTCTAGCTGCTTGGCTGGCGAGGAGGTCAGTCCATTCAACTGAGGCAGGATCCGGCCTCATTTATCTCATAAAAACCAAGGACCGATGCCAAGAATGACACAGGGCATATTAAAAGTGTTTTTTTCTCCCTCCTCACCTTCATTCCCCCCACCACCTTGTACATCGGGCAAAGTCCAAACTCCAAACAGGTACAAAATTTAGGGTGGGGGTTGCCGGGTTTCTTTGGGGCCGAGGGTGGGTGGTCTAGAGCCAGGGTTTGCTGAACCCCTGGCTGACGGTGTTGCAGGCCCTCTGCACAGACCTCTTGTTCAGTCCTCAATGTGCCCTGGCAGTGTCTGGAAGTATAGCGTCCAGAACAGAGGCCACACGACAATCAGCAAGGAGCCGGGCTGAGCTGGCAGCCAGGAGAAAAGTCAGAAAAATCAGGGTGGGAAGAGGCAGGTCCTGGTGCTCAGCTATAAGCCGTTATTCAAACAAGGCCCCACTTCTGCGCCGGACCCAGAGGCAGAGCTCGAGCAGGAATGCCAGTAAGGAGCTGGCAGGCCCCTCCCCCCGGCCATCAGGGGAGGGAGCACTGTGTGCCAGAGGCTTGTTGCTGCCAACACACAACCCTGCAGCCCAGCCCCACGGATGTGACTCTCAGGCCTGAAGAATCGAGAGGATTCTGCAGTGGGAAGTCTTAAGACAGGCGCTCATCTGGCCTGGTGGGGGGCCTGGGCCCCATCCTTGTCCCACCCCCCTCCCACAGGAAGAATCAGAGGCTGCTGGGGTCCAACAGGCCATCTCCTTTAAGAGCTTCTAGACTCCCCCAGCCAGAGTTTCTACAGCAGGTGAATCAGCCTGGCTATCAGATTTCAATGTCCACCCCAACCATCCTTCTCCACCCCAGCCTATCCAAAATCTCACATAATGTCACCGATGATGGCCAACATCTCAATGAACTGCACCTGCTCCAGACACTGTTCCACACAGTTGCACAGTAACTCATCTACCCTCACAAGAGCCCCACCAGGACGCGCTACTGTCACCCCCATTTTATAGATGAGGAAACTGGGGCACGGAGATGACATCCTCTGTGTAGAGTTACAGTGAGCCAGTGGTGCAACCAGGGGCTCACACCTGGGCAGTTTGACTGCCAAGCCCCTACTGCTGCCCACGGCCTCCCAGGCAGAAAAAGTACCCACTGAGATCCCAGCTCAAGGGTCCCTAACAGCATGCTCCTCTGCTCTGGGGCAAACCTCAGAATAATAACAGCGTCAACATGCAGAAATCAATCAAGGTAAGACACCACGTTAATGAATAAAGTTGTGGTCCCCAACCCCTGGGCCTCAGACCAGTACTGGCCTGTTAAGGACCAGGCTGCAAAGCAGGAGGTGAGCGAGCAAAGCTTCATCTGTATTTACGGCCACTCCTCGGCCACTCCTCATCTCTCGCATCACCGCCTGAGCTCCGTCTCCTGTCAGATCAGCACAGCATTTGATTCTCACAGGAGCGCGAACCCTACTATAAACTGTGCGTGCGAGGGATCTAGGTTGCGGCCCCTTATGAGAATCTAATGCCTGATTATCTGAGGTAGAGCTGAGGCGGTGATGCTAGCACTGGGGAGTGGCTGCAAATACAGCTCATCATTAGCAGACAGGTTTGACTACACAATAAATGTAATGTGCTTGAATCATCCCCAAACCATCATCCCCCAACCCAATCTGTGGAAAAGCCATCTTCCATGAAACCAATCCCTGGTGACAACAATTGGGGACCACTGGAATAAAGGACATGATCATCTCAACAGATGCAGAAAAAGCAGCTGACAAATCTAACAGCCTTTCACGGTAAAAACACTGAACAAACTAGGAATAGAAGGGAATGTCCTCAGCTGGATGAAGGGCAGCTACGAAACCCGCACTTACAGACAACACCGCACTCACCAGTGAGACCAGATACCTCCTTAAGATCAGGAACCAGACATGAATGTCGGTTCTCACCACTTCTATTTAGCACTGTATTGGAGGGTCTACCAAGGCCATTAGATAAGAAAAATGAAATAAAAAGCATCCAGATTGGAAAAGAAGAAGTAAAACTATCTCTATTTGTAAATAAGATTTTATACAAAATTTTATAGATGTATAGAAAATCACAAGGGATACACACACACAAAACATCCCCAAAACTATTAGTGCTAATAAGTGAGTTAAGCAAGGCTGTAGGATGCAAGATCAATATATGAAAAGCAATTCTATTTATATACTTCAGCAATGAACAATCCAAATGTGAATTTAAGAAAATATCATATACAAAAGGATTAAATACTTTGGAATAAATTTAACAAATAAGTACACAACTTAAATGCTGAAAATTACAAAATGTCACTGAAAGTGATTAAAGATGACTTCAATAAATAGAAAGACATACTCTGTTCATGGATAGGAGATTTGATTTTTTTTTTTTTTTTAAGAGACAGGGTCTTGCTATGTCACCTGAGGCTGGAGTGCAGTGGTGTGATCATAGCTCACTGTAACCTCATACTCCTAGGCTCAAGTGATCCTTCTGCTTCAATCTACCAAGAAGTTAGGACTACAAGTGTGCACCATCATGCCTAAATTTTTTATTTTTTGTAGAGACAGGGTCTCCCTGTATTGCCCAGGCTGGTCTTGAACTCTTGGCCTCAAGTGATCCTCCTGCCTTGGCCTCCCGAGGTGCTGGGATTGCAGGCTTGAGCCACCGTGCCTGGTCTTGGAGATTTGATATTGTTTAGCTGGCAATACTCCCAAATCGATCAGCTCAATACCCAAAGTTCTACCTTTCCTTTTGTTGGTATTGACAAATTGATCCTAAAATGCACATGAAAATACAAGGTACCCAGAATAGCCAAAGCATCTTGCAAAAAAAGAACAAAGTTGGAGTACTCACATTTCCTGATTTCTAAAACTTATTACAAATCTACAGTAATTGAGACAATGTGGTGTTGGCATAAGGACAGACATAAAGATCAATGGAATAGAATTGAGAATCCTGAATTAAACCCAAACATCTATAGCTTTAACTGATTTTCTACAAGGGTACCAAGACCAAGACAATTCAAGGGAGAAAAGAATATTCTTTTCAACAAATGGTGCTAGGACAACTGGACATTTACATGCAAAAGAATGAAGATGGAACCCTACCTCACATCATATACAAAATTAATTGAAAACTGATAGTAATATAAGAGCTAAAACTACAAGACCCTTTCTGGAAGAAACATAGGTGTGAATCTTCATGACTTTGGATTAAGCAATGGCTTCTTAGGACACTAAACGGAAAAGCAATGAAAGTAAAAATAGATTAAATTGGACCTCATCAAAAATAAAAACTTTTGTGCTTCAAAGGGTACCATAAAGAAAGTGAAAAAGACAACCCACAGAGTGAGGAAAAATATTTGCAAATCATATATCTGGCAAGGGTCTAGTATCCAAAATCTATATAGAAATACTAATAACTAAACAATAAAAAAGACACAAAACCCGATTTAAAAATGGGAAAAGCGGCCGGGCGTGGCGGCTCACGCCTGTAATCCTAACACTCTTGGAGGCCAAGGCGGGAGGATGGCTTAAAGTCAGGAGTTCGAAACCAGCCTGACCAAGAGCAAGACCCCATCTCTACTAAAAATAGAAAGAAATTAATTAACCAACTAAAATATATAGAAAAAATTAGCCAGGCATGGTGGCACATGCCTGTAGTCCCAGCTACTCAGGAGGCTGAGGCAGAAGGATTGCTTGAGCCCAGGCGTTTGAGGTTGCTGTGAGCTAGGCTGATGCCGCGGCACTCTAGTGAGACTCTGCCTCAAAAAAAAAAAAAAAAGGGCAAAGGATCCAGATAGTTCTCAAAATAAGACATACAAATGACCAATAAGCACGTGAAAAGATGCTAAACGTCATTAGCCATCAGGAAAATGCAATCTAAGCCACACAGAGATCCCACCATACACCTGCTAGGATGACTGTAACAAAAAAGACAGACGATAACAAGTGTTGAGGATGAGGAAAAATCCAAACCCTCCTGTGATGCTGGTGGGAATGTATAATGGTGCAGCTGTTTGGGAAACAGTCTGGCAGTTTCTCAGTCAAGTGCAGTTACCGTACGACCCAGCAATTCCACTCCTCAGATCCAAGAGAATGGAAACATATGTCCACACAGAAACCTGTCTGTGAGTGTTCACAGCAGCATTATTCACCATAGCCAGAAAGTGGCAACAGCCCAAAAGTCCATCAACTCGAGGAACGGATAAACAAAATGGAATGTTACTCAGCCTTTAAAAGGAATGAAGTTCTGATATGTGCTACAACACAGATGAAGCTTGAAAACATCACGCTAAGTGGAAGAAGCCAGACACAAAAGACCACATATTGTAAGATCCCATTTATCTGAAACGTCTAGAACAGCAGACCCACAGAGACAGAAAGGGCATGCACAGTTGTCGGGGGCGGGCGGAGGAGGGGACAGGAAGTCTGACTGCAAACGGGTACACTTCTTTGAGGGAGATGAAAATGTTCTAGAATTAGTGGTGATGCTTGTACTATTTTGTCAATATATTCAGAACTATGGAACTGTACATATACTTTAAAAAGGTGAATTTTGTGGTAAATGAATTATATCAATAAAAAAATTAAAAGACCTCCCGGCAGCAGTAGCTGCCGACCACTGAGTGCTTACTCTCTAAGGAGGGACAAGGGGACCCCATCTTTCTCCAGAGATAGATGTTTGGGGTGCAGATGAAATGCAAGGATGAGACATTTCCAACAAATGGGCCATGTGCAGCACGATGCCAGATACCCCACCCTTCTGCAATCTCAGGCTCTGGTGTGTAAGATGGCAGCCTGGGAGGTAGCAGGGACCAGGTGGGCCAAGAAAGAAGGGCACATCCACCTGGTCACATTCTTGTTCATTTATCCCAGGCTGGAGCTGGCTGGCCACATCTGTGCAGCAGACACACTGGCTGCCTGGCCCACTCCTTCTCTGGGTTGGGGAGTGGGCGGCTTGGACTGAGATTGGCCAAATCACACTTCCAGGGAAGGCTCATATTCCAAGCTCAACTGGCTGCCAACTCACCACTAAGGAAACTGGCCTTCAGGGGAGGCAGTCCCAAGCCCGCAGAGTAGACGCTGGAAAGGACCGTGTCCCTTCGCAGGCTGCAAACCGCTCCACGCTCAGAGCCTACCCGCACTCTGGACTTTGGGCACGACAGGCTACAATGCCTGTACTGCCTGAGCCAGTTTCTGGCTACTTGTAGCCAAAATCATCCTGATCTGCCTGTGAAATCACAATAAATTATGAACTACTAACATTCTTACTTTGGTTTTTAAAATCATTCGAAAACAACAAAAAAAATGTGTTCGGCTTCTACAAACTAGGGATACAGCAATAAATAAAACAGACTGCCTCAAGGAGCTTATGTCCTAACAAAGGGACCCAAACAATAAACCAGACAGGTAAGTCAAACATGCAGCTGGCCGGAGCTGGTGGGGAAACAAAGCACACAGTGTGGAGAGCCGGGGGTGCTGGGGGAGGCGGCAGCGTGCGATTTGAGCGAGGTGAGGGCTGAGCCAGTAGGCTGTGCATCTGGGGAGACGCCTTCCAGGCAGAGGGAAGACCGGTGCGAAGGCCCAGCATGATGCCGTCAGGACGCATGGACTGGACTCACCTCTGAGTGCCCAGCACGTGGACACAGAGGTCGCCTGGCTGAGTGGGAGGTCTGGGGAGGGAACCAGGCCCGGCTGCCCTCACTTGCTGGTGGGGCCAGGTGCACCCATACCACCTCAGGTCCAGCAGCCAGGCCAGCCCTGTCGACGTGACGGACAGCTCAATCATGGGAAGCTCGTGGTGGCATTGCCAGTAGCTCTTCCCCCAAACAGACAGGATAAAGACTTTCCGTAAGTTGTGCTGGGAGTCCGGGAGGCTATTTCTGGTTCCCTGAAAAAGGCCACTGGTTGCTTGTTTATCTGTCATCTTTATTTTTGGATGGGAGTTGGAAAGAGACTTTTTTTGGTTCGATGGTGGGTTGTGTTCTTCTGAGAGCTAACATCAGCCCCTGGGAAACCGAAATGCTCTAACCTTCGCTCTCTGCCACCCCAATCAGAGCCGTGACGCCAGACGGCCCATGGCAATGTGCCAGTCCCAAACACACCTTTCACAAGTGGGGAGGGGGAGAGAATAGCTCGAGGCCACCCAAGTTACTAGCAGGGCTGGGGCAAGAGCTGGCATCCGAGTCACACAGTAGCCCGTACTCCGCCAGGCGACCTCACGCTCATCTGAATGGCAGCAGCTATAGAAGGAGCAAGGAAACAAAAGGACCAACGACAAACAGGTGGACACGACAGAACAGGGGAGGGTGCAGGAGGGGAGATGGGTGTTGAAGGTGCAGTTGTGGAGCCAGCGGCTGACTCTGAACCTGGGGTAAACTACTCACTGGCCGAAACCGCAGGCAAATGGCCACTCTGTGGGACCCCCTTTCCTTGTTTATGAAATGCCAGCGATGCTTCCTAGAAGGTTGCTGGGAGGCCTCGCAAGTAGCGCCCAGTAGGGAATACCCAGAGGAGAGCAGGTAGATTTCAAACCATGGCCACCAGTCCATGTCCCAGGCATCCATAAACGTAGGGGACCCTGGCTACGTGTGCCTCGGACACTGCCCTCAGAGCTGGGTTCAGTCCTGCTTTCTTGGGCCACGCCCTGTTCTCCCAGGGGCCCCACTGTGTGGCTGACAGAGCAGGCACGGGGGCGGGGTGCTGTTGGCAGGATCCAGGTTCTCACAGAATCTTCTGGAAGCAAGAGTTGGGGCAAAACCAGCGCCCTGACTTCAGGCTCAGGAGCCTTTTCCCGTGCTGCTCCTTGAGGCTCACAAGCCCTTTCTTCCAAACCCCGAGTGGCCTGGGAGACTCCTCTTGTCCTCCAGACTTGGGTCAGGCCACCTCCCTCATCCAGGTGGTTCCTCCGAGCACCCCTTTCCCACTCACCTGGGAGGAGCCCCTCGCGCTATGCTGGCCGAGGGCCCACGCTGCTCAGCTTGGCCAACCAATGACGCGTTCACCTCCTCTACCCGACTGGACGCTCCCCGCAGGGTCCACGGAGGACCCAGACTGCCTGGGTTTGAGATCCGGCTCCACCTCCTATCAGCTGTGTGACCCTGGCCAAGTAACTTCACCTCTCTGCCTCAGTTTCCTCGCTGTAAAGCGAGGACACCAAGAGCACCGAGTTCGAAGTGTCGCCCCACCTCCCCACCATGCAGCCTCGTGGCCTGCTGCCGTCACTCAGAGAAGCCGCGAGCAGCAGGTGCTGAGGAGATCCTGGCCCCTGGCAAGTGCATGTCGGGACATGGCTGTGCTGTTCCTGTCATCGCCAGGGTCACTACGCAGAGGCAGCAGTGCGGTGTGTTGGGGAGGTTCCAGAAGCAGGTCAAATTCTGATTACATGTCAAGGAACAGGGACCCGGACCCATCTAGCACTGATGCCACAACGCCCAGGGCCAGGAGAGCCCGGGGAGATTGTCTGGAGACCATCATGGCAGAGAACAGCCCAGAAAGCAAAGCAAAACATGCAGCAACGATGAGCACAGACTCGGAGGCCTGAGAGCAGCCCAGTCTCTCCGACCCTGGCCAGGCCACTGAGGCTCTCTGATCCTTTCCCCCATCAGTAAAACGGGACAAGCGTGCTGCCCACATCCCCGAACTGCTGCAGGGACACAGTGCGGCCGTGCCCACAAAGGCATTCAGAAACACTCGCAGACCAGAGCTGGCCCTGTTTCCAGGACACCCCACCCTCCTGAGGGCACCTGGCACCCACCCTTGTGGCCACCCCTCGGGCTGTTCTCCCAGGACACTGACGGAACAAGTGCTATGGCCCAGCACTGGGGCCTGCTCCCAGCTCCTGCATAGATGCTCCTGAAGACTGTTCATCCAGTAAGCTCTTTGCTGGTCCTCCCCCCATACCCATCTTCTCCCCACACGCTCCTCTGCCCCAAACCACAGGATCCCTGGCATCTCCCCACCTTCCCACCACCTGGCACAAGCTACACACAGCTGTTGTGTCTTGGCTCACCTCTTTAAAGCTGTCACCTACAGAGAGAATCGTCCATGCACCGTTGAGTGGACGATTCCAGGCCCGTGGCTCTTCTAGGCCTCTGCAACCTGACCCTGTGTACCTTCCTGTGACAGGCTGAAGTGTGTCCCAACCCCCGGTGCCCAAGAATGGGACTGCATTGGGAGACAGCGTCGTTAAAGAGGTAATTAAGGTAAAACAGGGTCACCAGTGCGGGCCCTAATCCAATCTGACTGTGTCCTTACAAGAAGAGACCAGGACACAGACACACTGAAGAAGACCACGTGCACACACAGGGAGCTGACGGCCACGGGGAGAGGTCTCGGAAGAAATCAAGCCTGCCAAAGCTTGGAGCTGAAACTTCTGGTCTCCGGAACCGTGAGATGATAAATTTCTCATCTGTTGCACTGTTATGCAGCCCTAGCAAACAAACACAACGCCCAGCGCCCCCTGACTGCAGAACACAAGATCCTTCCTGGCCAAACCCTGGCTCCTGGCCATGCCCCCACACCTCTGGGAATTTCCTCCTCCCCCATCACCTGGCAGCAACCCACTCTTCCAAGCCCCACCGAGCTCCAGCCCTTACCCAAGCCCCAGAGAACCAGCTGTCCGTTGCTGCTGCTGCTGCTCCCAAGAGCACTCACTGAGCAGCTTTTACCGACAGCCACGCTTCCCCAGTACCTTCCTGGTATTGCTACCCTGTGTTGTTGTTCATCTCTTGTACTCTGTTAAGATTTCATGCTTGGGTTCTGATTCAGTAACTAGGTAGAATGTTCCCTGGGGACAGGAGAAGGCAGGCTTACGTAAGGGCCCTCCCTCTGGTACGTGCGCCTGTGTGAAGATGAATTGCCAGGTGGAGGAAGAGCGCTGTGAGTGCTGGAAACAGGGAGGGAGCAGAGAGCCTGCGTGGCCCCAAAGGAAGACAGGGGCCACTGAGTGGCGCTGTTGGCCTGGGGCAGCCCTGCTGACAGCTGCAGTAGGACCTGAATGAGCCTGGTGGGCCCATCTGCAAGCTCGAGTGCTCATGACTCATTTGGTGCCTGACTGTCCCAAGTCACCCTCCCGCCGCTGTTACGCAGTCAGGAGGCCGGAGCTGCGTGCCGCTGAGTTCTAAGCAGGGAAGACGTTCTGTGCATTCTGGGTGAAACAAGTTTCACCCTGACAGCAGCTCTGAAAACAACCCAAATGGCTTTCTGGCCCACGATGACGATGGCAGCCGCCCAGTAATTGCCAGCACTCAAGTCACAGGCATGTAGGGGCCGGAAAGCCGCTGTGGGCCTGGGCCAGGAGGGGGACACCACGCAGGGCCTGCAAGACAGGCCTCGGTTGAGAGGAAGCAGAAGACAGAATTGTCTCAGATCTCAAAGGACTTAACGTGTGAGAGGCTGGGCACATCCTCACACTGCAAGACAATGTCCTGTCCACCTGGCCCAGCCCAGAGTGCTCCAGGCACCCTGCCATAGCCAACTACGTGTCTTTGCCCCAGGCAGGGCAGCCTCCCTGCCCACGTCTCCACCCCCTCTTCTGCAAGAGCAGCGTGTCCGACTCCCTCCTCCTTGCTTCCAGAGCACAGCCCTCGCACCTACCACAGCCATTCCTCTGCACTCGCTTGGGGCAAGTGACTCACCCCTCCCTGCAGCCCGAGGCCCTTGAGGGCAGGGCCAGTGCAGGCTGGATTTGTAGGGGGGTTTGTGGGGCTTCAAAAGGGATGGAAACAGGCCGGGCGCGGTGGCTCACGCCTGTAATCCTAGCACTCTGGGAGGCCGAGGCGGGCGGATTGCTCAAGGTCAGGAGTTCAAGACCAGCCTGAGCAAGAGCGAGACCCCGTCTCTACTAATAATAGAAAGAAATTAATTGG
>CAUYRT010086492.1:0-40964 GCA_963574885.1 Lepilemur ruficaudatus | reverse complement strand
TGCCCTGACTCCAGACCACAGAAACTTCCAGAAAATGAATCTGTGTAGTTTTTAGACGCTACGTTTGTGGTAAATTGTCACCCATCAATAGGAAATGGAATATGGCAGGGACAGTTCAGTGCCAGCGTCCCCCCAGCTCTCTGCGCTGCTGCCCCACCTGGAGCACAGCCCCGGCACCCACCAGGGCAGTGAACCCGACCAACGCAGCTCTGGGAATCTAGCGGAAACCACGGAAGATCCCCTAGGAAACATATGAGCCCTCAAGTAGGACAGAGCTGATTGCCTATTAAGTCCTAAGTCAGGTACTTTATACGCAGTTTTAATCTTCATAACAGCTACACAAGGATGTAAATAATGTTATTTACAATAATCATTTTATAAATAAGAAAACTGAGGTTCCTAGAGGCTGATGAAAATGCCCGAGGTTACATGCTTATTGAGTGGAGACGTCAGGACTCATAGCCAGATTTTGCTGACTCCAAAGCCCGTGAACTTTCCATTTTACAATGCTGCTTCTTGTTTTCCCTCCACCTGGTTTCTGAGCCATAAGGGCCCAGCCTCCGTGTACCCAACTCTGCTGCCTGCTTGTGTAGTTTCCCCTTGCCTATCTGTTTTTAAAGACAGGGTCTCACTTTGTTGTCCAGGCGTGACTGCAGTGGCACGATCATAGCTCACTGCAACCTCCTGGGCTCTAATGATCCTCCTACCTCAGCCTCCCAAGTAGCTGAGACTACAGGCGTGTGCCACCATGCCCAGCCAATTTTTCTATTTTTTTGTAGAGATAGGCTTCTCACTATGTTGCTCAGGCTGGTCTTGAACTCAAGTGGTCCTCCCACCTTGGCCTCCCAAACTGCTAGGACTATGGGTGTGAGCTACTATGCCTGGCCTAACTTATTTTCTAATTGTCAAATAAAAATTATATCTATTTATCACATACAACATATTGTTTTGAAATACGTATACATTGTAAAATGGCCCAATTGAGCTAATTAACATATATATTACCTCACAGACCATTTTCTTGTGATGAAAACACTTAAAATCTCCCGTCATAGTAATTTTCAGGAATACAATATACTGTTAGTGTATTAACTATAGTCACCATAATGTACAGTAGATATCTTGAACTTACTCCTCCTTAGTTGGCTTCTTTAGAAGGTGTAATGAAATATAGTTCTTGGCCATCTCGAGGGCAGATTTTGGAAAACTGAGTTTAAGCCATTTGTTCAGATCTTTATTTAATTAAATTAATTAATTAATTTTTAGAGACAGGGTCTCACCGTGTCATCTAGGCTGCAGTGCAATAGTGCAATCATAGCTCACAGCAACCTCAAACTCCTGGGCTCAAGCGATCCTCCCGGCTCAGCTTCCTGAGTAGCTGGGACTACAAATGGGCACATGATGCCCAGCTGATTTTTCACAGAGAGGGGGTCTCACTCTGTTGCTCAGGCTGGTCTTGAACTCCTGGCCTCAAGTGATCCTGCTGCCTTGGCCTCCCAAAGTGCTGGGATTACAGGCATGAGCCACAGCATCTGGTCTGCAATCCTCTTTCTTTTCTTTCTTTTTTTTTTTTTGAGACAGAGTCTCACTCTGTTGCCCAGGCTAGAGTGCTGTGGCGTCAGCCTAGCTCACAGCAACCTCAAACTCCTGGGCTCAAGCAATCCTCCTGCCTCAGGCTCCCGAGTAGCTGGGACTACAGGCATGCGCCACCATGCCCGGCTAATTTTTTCTATATACTTTTAGTTGACCAATTAATTTCTTTCTATTTTTGGTAGAGACGGGGTCTCGCCCTTGCTCTGGCTGGTTTGGAACTCCTGAGCTTGAGTGATCCGCCCACTTCGGCCTCCCAGAATGCTAGGATTACAGGCGTGAGCCAGTGCGCCCGGCCCTGCAATTCTCTTTCAAAGCAATGTTAAGTAGAAAGCAACACTTTCTCTTTCATTATGATATTTGCCTCTTTGTTTAACAAGCTGCTAACTTCAGCTAGAGAAAAAGTTAATGTTTAAGGCATAATGTGTGGTTTTGTTTTAAATAAAATTATTCATATTGACTCTTCTGAAACCAAAACAAATTTCCTTGCTGAAACTTTACCCACATGCTCCTTGTGGCAAACAATGATGTTTTCAAGCTGAAGCTGATGTGGCCGATAACTTATCAGGGTGGCCATGGTGCTAGGATGCCAGGGAAGCAGCAATGGCCACAGGCTTCTCCATGCAGGTTATTTATTTGGTTACTTTTGCTACGGTAGTTCTCATGCTGACCTTTTACTCACAATTAGAAAATACATTCAGCTTTAACCTCCTCCCTGTCCCGAGCTGGGCTGGAGACAGCTGAGCTGCCAGGTGCCCGGGTGGTTGATAATGTAAGGACAACATGCCCAATATGAAGGCAAAGGCGGAGACTTTGGACACCTAGTGCAGCAGTAGGCAGGGGCCACGTGGACACAGTGCTGGTGCCCCACGTTCGAGTTCTGCCCATGGAACAGCACCACAGCACCAGGAGCGGGTTGGGTGGATCAGCACAGATATCAGGACTGCCCGCTGGGGGAACCCGAACAAAGGCTCCTGTAGAGTCATGGAGGAGGGGAGAGGACCATAGTGAGAAAGTACTGGATGCTGAGAGCAAAGAGAAATGTCTTCAAGGCCCCCAGTAAAGTGGTCTTGGCAGAGGCCTTGAGAAAGGCCTCAGCTCGGGGCTCCCAGATATGGGGACCTCTGGGAGGCGGTTTGAGCCAGCATTGCAGGTAGATATGTGTAGGGTCATGGCCAGCCAGGAGGACCCCAGACTGTGTGCCAAGTCTGGGGTGATGCGGGCAACTTCCCCCCAGAACTGCCAGGAAAAGCCTTTGTAATTGCCCAGGGTTGGGCCTGAATGATCACATACAGGATCTCCCCCTCCTGGCCTTTTGGCCCGACTCCTCCCTCCCCAGCGTTACATGCCTGGGTTGTAGAACCCCAGACCTAATTGCATCTAGAAGATTTATTGCACCACACAAAGGCATTTGGAATGCATATATTTTAGAATGTCTCATTGAGCATAATTCTGTGTCCTAGACACACATTTATTCATTTGCTTAATTTTTCCGCAGATACTTCCCAGCAAGAGATATACAATAAATGTTTCACATATGATCTTGGGGAAAAAAACACACAACGGTACACCACTTCTTTTCTGAGGCACTAAATCTGATTTGTGGTATTAGCAGTGGGTATGAATGGACAAAAGGCGGGGTTAAGAAATGGATTCCAAGCATGTTGAACACTGTGATAGTCATTCCTATCCACCCTCGCCCCCTTTGTAACACCCGATGAGGAAGTCAACGTTCCCTCCCAGACCCCACATGGGTGTTCAGAGCAGTTCCTGAAAAGCTGAGCTATGCTCACTTGACTTGGCCTGGTCCCTGTGCTGACAGGGGGGAACTAGAATGCTCCATCTCCTTAAGACCTAAACTCCCCGGGGAGCTTGGATCCAATGTGGTTGAGTTGAATGTAGCCTATCCAGTGACTGCCTTGGAATTGACCAGTCACTCATGTTTTATTAAGGTATTGAGTTTATCCAGATTGCTTTTACTTTCTTTTTTGATAGATAAACAGGTAGAGATTAAGAGGCTGGCCAATTAAGTACCTAGGATAAGGCTCTCACATGATACAGAAAACCCCACACACCAGGCAATTCTGCAGTAGACACCAGCTGGATGCCCTCCAATTCAATTCTGATATTGTCTACCTGGAGATAGCATCAGATCCCACAGGTTGAGGGCTCAGTCTCCAAGATTACCTCCCCCTCCATTTCCAATGCCAATTGCAAATTCCTGGGTGTTCCACCTGTGTGTCTGACTAATAGGCTATAAACTGGGGTTTCCATGACACCCTCATTGGGCTCAATTAATTTTCTAGAGTGGCTCACAGAACTCAGGGAAACACTTACATTTACCGGTTTATTATATTACTGAACGAGTTCAGGAAATTTCATCCCAAAATAAGATTCCTTGGTATAAAGAGTATTTTGAATTAAAGTCCCTCAGAGATCAACAGGTGTTGGAAGCGGCTTCTCTTCTGTCTCCATAAAGACCAGATGAACCAACCCATCAAGAAGAACAACTGTCTTTCCAACCCTTCCCTATTATCTCAGTATATTTCAGGAAATATCAAAAATGCAACCAGACCTGGCCCAACCCATTTTAAAAAATATTGCCTTTCTCTCAGGTTAATTTAATTTCCAAAGAGAATCATTTACAAGTCAATCTGTTTCCCCTATCCATTCATTCTCCCATGTATCTACGCATCCTCCCTAGTAATCATTTACTGCCCCTCAACAGAATTCCCTATATTCCTCACCCCCCTACCTTCTAAAATGAGGGTATATAAACTTCTGGACTCCATTGGGATGCTGGGTAATCACTCTGTGATTCTCCTCATGTGCACAGCAAATACATTTGTAATCTCTGTCTCTTATTAATCTGCCTTATTGTGAGTTGATCTTTCAGCAAAACTTCTAGGGGCACAGGGGAAGTTCTCCCTTCTCCCCCACATTACAAAGGACACAGATGAAGGGGTGAGGTGTGGGGAGAAGGGGTGTGGAGCTTCCATGCGCTCCCTGGACACGCCATCCTCCAGGAACCTCCTTGGTTCAGCTATCCAAAAGCTCCCCAAACCCTGCACTTGTTGGGGTTTTCATAGAGGCTTCATTATGTAGGCATGATTGATTAAAACATCGGCCATCGGTGATCGGCTTAACCTTCAGCCCCTTCCTCTCCCTGGAGGTTGGGGTGAGGGGCTGAACATCCCAACCCTCTAATCCGGCCTTGGTCTTTCTGGTGACAAGCCCCATCCTGGAGCTACCTAGGGGCTGCCAGCCACCAGTCAATCACTAGCATGGAAAAGACATCACTTTGGAGATTCTAAAGATGATTCTAAAGATGTTAAGAGTTGTTCGTCAGGAAACAGGCTCAAAGACCAAATATATAGTGTACAATATCACACAGGTGTTCCCTGTTTGTCTCATCAACTATCTGAGAAACTCCTCAAAAGCATGAAACCTGTCTTTTATCTCTGCAGTCCTAGCACCTACCACAATGCCTGGCATATACACTGCAAGCATTCAGTACATGTTGAACGAATACTTTGCCCCAGGGAATGTCTGCACATTTAGGGCTAAACCTGCTAACACAGCTGCCACCATCATGTGGAATTTTTCTCACTCTCTAAGTATCTTAACATAGTGGTTAAGATACCTAGAGATTCTATAGTAAGAATCTATAGTAAGACTACTGAGTTCAAATCTTAACCCTGACATTTAATAATGCACTGTGACCTTGTTCAAGTTCCTTCAGTTTCCCCCTCAGTAAATTGGGGATATCTCATAAGGTCGATAAGAAGATTATAGGAGTTAACATTTACAAATCTCTTAGCATAAAGGCTGGCACAAAGTGCAGAGCTATGTACGTATTGATAAGCTATACAAGTGTTGCTAAATAACAGTCTCCTTAGCCTTACCGACATTTTCAATGACAATGTCAAACTACGACGGATATCTAGAATAACTTACCAAGGTTCTGTTACCTTGAGCTTTCCATGTAATAGAAATTACTCAATAACAAGAGGCCAAACAGCAGTCCCAGGCAAGGCTTTGTTGGGGCTTGTGTTCAAACACAAGGGAGGCAGCACAGAGGAAAAACCCTCAGGCTGCCTCCCTGAGGGGAGTTCACGGAGAGTTTTGAAGAAGCTTGGGCAGAAAAGGGTCACGTGTAAGCAAGTAGAGGTAGAGATTGTCTTGCGCCTGCATAGTTCTATCACATCCTTCTTCCTGCATTGCATGTCTCCTCAGCATGTTAATTATTCACCCCAGCCATGATTTTTAGCATTAAAATGAGATTATAATGAGGGAAAAGGCTGGGTAAAGTGAGCGTAGGGGTTCCTTTGGCTTCAGGTGGTGAGATCCAGACAGGTCTGGTTTTTGTGTGGCCAGATTCCTTACCAGCTAGTGTTAGCATCTTGTTTTAGTGGTCTTGGAAAACATTATTCAAGAGAGAAACAATTTGGCTGCCTCCTTATATGGGTATGGGCTGAATCGTAGTGGTTAGGAGGTCATTTGTCTTTTTGCTCGTCTACAGCTAATTACGCTGGGCCAAGCAGCCCCAAGTTGCCTCTCTTGGTCAGAGGTGAGGCCTGAGTCCTGTCCCTATTTGTCTCAGTTCTCTAGTACTTTGTCAGGTAACATTTCTGCCATTATCTTTTTAACGATTCTCACATCACTGCTACTTGAAGGAAGATACTGTTAATTGAAATTTATAGGAGGCTTTTGCTTTGGACTGAGCTCTGGCACTCGGCTATCAGATCAGACCAAACCAGGTAGATGCTATCTAATCAAACAGAACTTTGAGATGGGTCAGTTTCCAAAAACAAACAGCAGATCCACAGCAACCAATCAGGAGCCCAGTTTACCTGGGCCAGCATGGTGGGAAAGTCCCCTCTGTTCTAACTCTGTAAGGAAAGTAACTTTGAACTGACCAATCTGCTTTTTGTTCCCTGTTTTAGCCCTTTTCTGCCCATAAAGCCAACGTCCTCTGCTTGGCTCATTGGAGCACCTGTTTTTAATGCTGGGATGCTGCCCAATTCGTGAATTGCTAACAAAGCCAATTAGATCTTTAAAGTAAATTAGTTGTAATTTTGTCTTTTGACAGTATTATTGTCCCCATTTTAGAGACGGAGAAATTGGGGAAGCAGCAGCTAGCTGGCTGATCCCAGAGCTGGCACTACCCAAACTACACAAAACCCAGCAGTGGAAGTGGAAGAAGCCAGGGCAGGAAGGGGAGGATTTTGAGCTGAAATGAACTGTGGCTGTGTTTTGTGCAAAATATTTATTGGTCATAGTTTACCTATAAGTTTCACATGCTGAAAAACAGATTGCCCAACAAACTTTAAAGATAGTGCAGATGTCAACTTGGATTTTCCAGAATTTACTTGATGCAACTGGAAATCATGACCCTCTCCACAGACTCCATAGTTGGTATCAGTGCAATGACCTGAAGGGACATTAAGATCAGGGCTTGAGCTCAAGTAGAGGGGCCTACGGCTCACAGGTAGATGTTCACAGTGAGCCTCTATCAGTGACTTGGTGAGGTTTTAGAAGAAATTCATGAGAGAATTCATACACATCATTCTAACATTTTAGGATAACTTAAGGATATGAATGTCCTAGAGTGGCCCTGAGTCTAGCCCATCTTTCTTTCTCATAAGCTTATTGAATAAACCAAAACACTGCCTTGGTTTAACTATTTAAACCTTTTAATTCTGCTGTATGTTTGAGGGTGTGTGAGGGGCTAGGCTAGGATGCTAAGGGAATGGGGAAAAAATCAGGCTCCAATTTTGTATGATTTTGTACCTATACTAGAAATTCAAATAAAATATAAAGGATACGTGAATGGAGTGAACATCAGAGAGATATGCCCTGGAAGCTCAGAATGTCGACCTAAAGAAAGAAATTGAGGCAAAATTAACATAGTTTATTTGGGCCACTGTTGAGGACAGCTGCCTGGGACACACTTCCAGGTTGCCTTGAGGAGTATTCTGTTTGGTCCTTATTACAAGCAGGTTTTTAAAGGCAAAGGGTAATCTGTTGTTGTAAATATACTGCCAAAGCTTTGCAATGGCATATGTAAGTATAAACCTTCCATCTGAAACATCGCCCCAATTAAGCAGGAAGTAGCTCAATGACTATGTCGCCTCTCCTCTCATAGACATGGAAGGGTAAAATTGACAGGGGGCATATGTAACAGAAGGAATGGCCTGAAAAAAATGGCAAAAATATTTTCTGTCTCTTTAAAACATCCCCCACTCCTTTTGGAGAACTAGGACCTGCATCCCTGTCTCAGGCCAGCAGTCAGAAGGGGCAGGGAAATGTTTTTGTCCTTTGTGCTACAGGATATGTCTCAGCAGAACTGCCATGCCTGTCCAGACCTGGCGGATGGAAGTCCCCAGTGGAGGTCAAAAGACTGTCTTAGGCAGAGATGGAACAATTAGAATCATCAACTGGAGTTGAACAGCAATTGCCTGAAGCTGAGAACCCACCTTTTAAAAGCTCTGTATTTCTGCTTATTATTAGGAAGATGACATTTTTAGATAATAGTTTCTATCCTCCTCCTTTGCTGGCAAATTGATAAACTCCTCTTTCCTTCTCCTCAAAAAAAATAAATAAACAAAAATAAAGGCAAAAGAGGACAAGGAGTAGGCTGATATGAAGTTGTATGAAAGGAATTCTCAGTGGTTTATAGAAATAACATTGGTTAGTAATTGGCTATACATTGTTGAACAATATTGTATGTGAACTAAAAAGCATAAGCCACCGAGCCAACATGTGGACCCCCTCTTGGCCAAGGGGACCCTAGAGACACCTTAAAGCTGAGTTGAGGAGAAGGGAGGTCAGACATGCCTTGTCATGACCCCTCCCTTTTGGAGTTACTCTGTAACAATAAGATCAACAGGCCCAAGGCCATGCACAGCAAAGTTTAAACCACACCTGCAGACCATCAATTTACATAACAGAGCACTTGAGTTTTGATAAATGTCCAGTGGCTTGTCTCTGATTAACAGATGTGCTCATCTTAACTTAAAACATTCCAAGCCTTGAGACAAAGCTTCATTTCCTTAACCAATTGTAAATCAAAGAGTCTTTAAAGCCACCTATAATCTGTAATCCTCTGCTTCAAGATATCCCACCTTTTTGGGCCAAACCAATGTACTCCTTCCACGCATTGACTTATAACCTTATGTGTAATTCCTGTTTCCATGAATGTATAAAACCAAACGGTAGCTTGGCTGCCTCGAGCACATTTTCTTAGAACCTCTTGAAAACATGCTCCAGGAACTGGTCACACACACTGGGCACAGAATAAACCTCTTTAAATTATTTTACAGAATTTGGGTTATTTTCCCTTAACAGGTATGAGTCGTGGTGGGCAGCATATGGCAATTTATGGCTACTTGGCCTCAGTTAATCTAGAGCCTACCTAGCAGGTGGCTTCAAGAGGCAATTATGTAGCTCAAGGTGAGGGATGAGATATGACTACTGTGGCATTTCAGTGCCTCTCTGGGTCCGATAATTTAAAGGGACTCACATTCCTCAGAAAAAAATTTTCTTTCTCAATATTAAATTTCTTATATATAAAGAAAATATTTTTGAAAAAAAATTTTTCAGAAGGCTATAAAGTTGATCAATAGGAATAATAAAGTGGTAGAAAGTAAAAAAGGAAGATCAAATGTGTCCATTAAAACAGATTTTTAAAATATTTAAATCATTTAATTTTTCTATCAGCCTGGGTTGGAGTAAAGGGATTGTAGGAGCAAAGGCAAAACTTCCCCTTCACCCTCTGAAGGTTCACTAAAAATCAGCTCAGGAAAGACAGATGAATAGGGGAAAAGGCAAATTTGTTAATGTGTATGGGAGTCTTACAAAATATAAGAACTTAAAGAAATGGTCAGATGGTTGATGCTTTCATACCATCTTGAGGTTACAGAAAGAACGGGGGCTCAGCAGATGGCCAAAACCAGGTATGGGTTAAACATAAAACAAGTTATGGGAGGGAGAGCAGAAGAAGGCCTGGCTAGCAAAGGTGGTCTTGCACGTAGATGAAGCCTAACAGGTAGCAGCCCTCAGAGAGATAGATGGTAACTTTCTTTCAGACCTTTAAACATGTTGGACTCTCAGTTAATCTTTATTAGATCTGGACAAGGGAGGGCCTCAGAGACAGCCTGGCTGCACCAATGCAGATTTTCTCTACAAACGCACGTCTCCCTCACAAAAGACAGCTGAGCGGGCCGTGTCTGCTCGCAGGCCCTCTGAATAGCCATCTCAAAATATGTCAAAGAAGTCTATTTTGGGGTCAAATACTTGGTTTCCTTCAGGTGGTGAGTGAGACCACACACAGGACACACACAGGACAAATATGCACACACAGGACAAATCTGAACTGCTTCATTCCGAGGTCTCCAGCTCAGAGCAGGGGACTAGGGCGGGGGCAGGGCGGACAGGAAACTGAGGCAGGGCAAGACTGTGGAGAAGCACAGCAGAGCTTTGCTACAGCCTGCCTCTAGCACCCACCCCCCAGGCAATGCAACTCCTTCTCACCTATTTACACCTAATAGAAACTCTCAACAGAAACCACTTGCAAATTTTATTTCTCAGTCCTTCCTGTCTGAATTTGCATCAACAACAAGAGCTCTGGAGGCAAATGTTCAGAACAGAGACAAAGCAGCATTGGCTGGAAACAGAACTGTTTCTACATGGTGCTATATTATGTTCTGATTAGAAAACGGGAAACAAAAAACTTATCTTTAGGTTTCGAGCAGAATCATCGGTTATTTTTTGAAAGCTTGAAAAATGGGTAAGGGCCTTGGAGACCTTGAAGGTCAAGAAATTAAACATTATAAATGAACATAAGATAGTATGGCAAGATAAACGCATGTGGAAGATTGTCATATAATATTAGATACAAATGATTCACAGAATATTCGGTTCTGTCTCTTTCCTGGAGTCTCCCTGAAGCCATCTTCCAAGTTTCCAAGTCCCAATCACGTCTACCACCTCCTTCTCCCCCACAGGGTCCTCCTTCCTCTGTCCCCCACCTTCACCAAGCTGCTTCTGCTCTGGCCATTTTCGGCTACTAAAAATAATCAGTGTATACACTGCCTACGGGTACAGAGATGACTTGTTAGTTACAGGGCTTTGATATATACCTGTGAAATATATTTGGTCTTTGTCCTGGTTCCTGGCACAGAGCTCCCAAAACCCTTGGGATTTCCAGAGTGATGGAAGTGACTTTTGTTATTCATAAGGAACCCCTAGAGATCAAAGAAATGAAGCTTTGTCTCAAGACTCAGAATGTTTTAAGATAAGGAAGTCTGTTAGTCAGAGACAAGCCCCAGACATATACCCAGACTAAAGAGATCTGTTAAGTAAATTGATGACCTGCAGGTGTGGTTTAAGCTTCATCTTGCATAGCCTTAAGCTGTTCATGAGTTACTAATACAGAGGGTACCTCCAAGAAGGGAAGGGGGCATGAGGAGGCATGTCTGACCTCCCTTCTCAGGGCCAGCAACTCAGCTTTAGGGTATTTCTGGGGTCCCCTTGGCCAATAGGGGGTCTATTCAGTCACCTGGGGGACTTAAGATTTTTAGTTCCCAGGAGTTAGCCAAAAATGCGACATTCCAGGCCTAAGGGAAAGACAGCTCTAAATATGAACTTCCAATTGCTTTTTTTCCACCTTCTTCTTCTGGTCAACAGGGTGGTACCCACTGGGGAGGTTTTGGGTATTTGTAAGGCAACTTTGCTTGAGAAGGGGCCACTGGTATTGAGATGCCAGGGATGCCGCAGGTTCCGCGCAGTGCACGGGGCAGAGCCCCAGAAGGTGTGTTCCTGTCCTGTGTGAGCTTTCCAGTGCTTGTTGAACACCCATGCTGGGAAATGTTAAAAACATTCCCGCCTCTTAATTCCATGACCTCATTTACAAAATGGTCTGTCTCTTCCAGGCCACTTTATTCTTCTCCTGAGTCCATCCCATCATTTTCATGATCAAGCTTGCCCCACCTCCATTCAGACATGTTTCTGACCAATCACCATCATTCAGTCTCAGCGTTTCACCGCTCCTGCCACACTTCAAATTCATCTGGACCATCTCGCCATGGACCCCCTTCTTATTCCTTATGATTAGCCTCCTCTTGTTTTAATTTCCCTGTCTACCCAGCTTACATTGTGTGGTTCATCAATTCAGTTAAGTCATTCTACAGTACCCCAAAGTCTGTGGTCTCTGTCTTGTTTTATTAAATGTGGGCAAAAGCCCAAAGTGGAATATGCAATATCCATGTCAATACCCAAGCAGCTGAGCGTTACTGGATAAAATCACACAACAGGGCAGGCTGGTACTGTTACAGCAAGTGTTACAGCGGGTGGTCCCAAGGACAAACTAAGCGGCACACAGAGAGTCGGAGAATCAAAGTTTATTCTCACCGGCAGGCTCAGAGAGGCCTTGCCACCAAATTCTGAGCACCATCTACCTGATTTTCCCCACTTTATTAAGTTGGGGTGGTCCAAGGGGTGGCGTACCAGGTGTAGGTTAGTTGATGTGTCAGGCAATAGGCTCAGTGTTATGCTGATACACCAAGTAATAGGGTAGTTGATGCACCAGGCAATAGATTTAGTGTTATGCTGATGCCAGCCAACAGACTAGTGGATGGGCCAGGAAACAGGTAAGTAGTATGCTGATGTGGGTCTTCCATGAGGGGTGGGGATCTCAGGTGCCTGATGCACCAAGTAATAGATGGGGGTTTTCCTTATCAGTACCACTGTGCATTCATCATTGTTGGTTTCAACTGGGCCCCCAAGCACTGCAGAGCCATCTTACTAATCCTCTATGGTCAACTCATTCCCACTGGTGACAATGATTGTTTCAAACCTTCCTTGCTTTTCTAACCCTCGATCTCACTATCACCTCTCTAACTTTGAACAATCCTTGTCTTCTGCTTCACAGAAAACACAGAAGCTATCATAAGGGAACTTCCTGCCATAAAGACTACCCATTTAGCTTCATTCACACCCAGCCTTTCCTACTTTCCCTGTCAAAAAAAAGTTCTCTTCCTGCCACCCCTCAATGTTATTGAAAGTTAGTACTTGTCCCTGAGGCCGAACAAAGAATGAGGACAAGTGGTTTGAAGAAAAGGAAAGAGAAGTTTATTAATTTGCTGGCAAATGAGGATGGCAGACTCTCATCTTAAAGAACCATGTTCCCTCTTAAAGCAGAAAAACAGGGTTTTTAAAGGGGTTTTTCAGCTTCAGGCTGTTAGGTCTGGTGGAGGGTAAACAGGTGGCAAGGAGGTGGCTAAGGGTGGAGAGCAGGCATTAAATTGTAGCTAGACACCAAACTGCAGCTAGAACTGTTCCCTGATGGGAACATACATAGTAAAAATTTCCTATGCACAGAAAGGGAACTGCTATATAACCTACCCTGTTGTTTAACCTGTCATGTCATCTGTTATACAACACCAACCTGTCAATCGCCCCCAAAGGTGGGTAACAGCAACCAATCCTGCCAGGGGAAAGGCAGGACAAACTAGTGGGCTTATAAAGGGCAGCATGTGCTCAGCCTTCCAGAGCTTTTTTCGCTCCTGGAGACTGACCTGTTCTACTCTCTCTGGAACGTATTTTCCCTTTGTGTAGCTTCCTTTACTTTTATGTGATAAACTGTATTAAGCTGCTGTTTGTGATCACTCTGTCATTGGTTGGACTTGGTACCAGTACTCATTCTTGACACTGGGAACCTGGGGACAAGGAAACATCCACACAGATGAATCTAACAGGGCTACTGCTGTGTAACTGTAGCATCTCCAGGGAAGATGATCTGCTGACCTCTGTCCGGACAGTTTCATAGAGCCATCTCCTGTGGCTTAAGATACTAGAAAACAGAACACACTTCTCTGCCCCTCTGATCACTGGCGTTGGGCAGGAATGCAGGTTTTAATTCTTCAAAAAGGGTGAAAGGTTTAAAGAGACAACTTGTAAAACATTTTGCCCTTTGCAAACCCTTACTTCTGTTACACAGCTGTGCTCAGATTTACCCTTCCTGGGGTTCCTAGGAATGTTATTCTGTCAGTGACTCTCCCTCCAGTAGTTCCAGTCTTTTTCTTGGCTGGATCTCTGCCACCAGCATTTAAACATGTGCAAATCTCTCCTACTTAAGAAAACCCAGAACTCTTTCAGCTCACCTTTCCCTCTAGCTCCTTCACTATCTCTCCCGTACGGATATACCAGTGTATTTAATCCGTCTTTTTTATAGCTGGGTTGTTGCCATTTTTACCATTAAAGCAATGTTGTAATGAAAAGCTTGTATATCATTTTGTTATGCATACAGGTGTATGGGTCAACTGGATTTCAAGAAATAATGTAACTGGCTCTATGAACAAATCTCAATGACCCCTATATGTTTTTTTAATAATCCTCTCCCTTAACTACTTGGCCTTTTGAGCTGCTTCCCAGAAATGGTGCATCTTCTGCAAGACAAAGGAGCTGAGATTCTGAAGGCTCCTTGGCAGATATCTTGATAGCAAGATTCTCCAGCCCCCATAATGTGCCCCCAACACGAGGCAATAGCCTCTTGACAAAATGACCTGCCCCAAGCCACGTGGCCTCTCCTTTAAAAGCCCATGATCTTTATTATTCTGAGATGGATTTGAGGCAGCATCTTCCCTTCTCCCCACAAGACTTGACATCTGTCATATTAAAAATTCCTTTCTTCCTTGGCATTTCTTGTTGTCTCAATAATTGGATTTTTGTGTGATGAGCAACTAGACCTAGGCCTAAAACTCCTGTGGTTGTGACAACAATAAGACTGTCACTGCAAAGAGCAAGTAAAGTGACAGGTATTGTCAGGTCCCCTCCATAGGAAACTTCACCATTTCTCACTCCCACCAACATGAGAGTGTACGATTTCCCCATGGCCTTGCCAACAAAATATGTTAAACTTTGGGATTTTTGCCAATCTGACAGATGACAGATGATACCTTAATCTACATTTCTCTTATTATGATGGAGATTAAGATCTTTACCCAGGTTTAAGGGATATTTGGGCTTTGTTTTTCTGTGAACTGTCTGTTCATACCTATGGCTCATTTTTCTATTACATTGTTGGTCTTTTCCTTTTTTAGAATCTGAGACCTCTTTATATAACAGGGAGATTAGAACGGGCCAGATTTTCCCCAACACATTACAGAACCATAGCTTTAACAGGGGCTTAAAGACCTCATTCATGACACGCTCTACTTTTCAGAAACAGGAGCCCCATTTCCTAATTAGGACAATTTTATTAATATTTCATTTCTGATTTAAAGTAATATATGTTCATTACAGAAATACTGAAAGAAATTTAAAACCACCCACAGCCCCACTTTCCTATGTTCCTCTTCTAAGCATGTACAGTAGCAGGGAGCATCGTCCCCGGCGCCCTTCCCCAGGGGACCCAGCAGTGCTTTGTTGTGTGTCCCTCTTACGCTGTTTTCCTCCCCTCCCCCATTATCCCTATTTAAAATGTACATGGTGGAAAATGTTTCAAATTCAAAAATATGGTCCTATGTAGGGACTGAGATGTAGGCAAAGCCAGTATCCTTGCTGGCACTGCGGTGGTTTTAGGAACAGGACCTTCTGAGAGGACCTGGGATGCCCAAGAGCTCTGCTCACCCTATTCAGTGACTGCCACCACCTCAAAATGTCATTTGCTTCTGGTGCTTCCTCTTCCACTCTTCTGAATTAAGCTCTTGGTTAGAAATATTTTAACTTCCAAAAAGAACAACAGCAAAAAAACTCAAACACGTTGGTAGTTTTAAGTTTGAAAGTATATTTTGAAATAAAAATGCAAAATAAATTTTTATAAAATGATCACACAAGAACACATCTCAAGATACCATTCCATGCTGCACTTACTTAAAAAGGGTTACAGGTCTAGTCAAAACAAATGGCTGTCATTTATAAACGTGAATTCCTCTCTTTAAGCATAAAGAAAGCTCAGGTGAAATGCCAGACGGGGCCTCCAGAAGCGAGGCAGTGGGGCCTGCACCTCCCCATGGGCCAGAGGAGGGGCTCCGACTAGATGACTTCTAGAGTCCCGTGCGCCATGGTCCCCTCACACCACTGAACAGTATAAAACAGCACTACTATTTTCCTTTGATTATAAACTTCAACAGAAAAATAGCATGCTTCAAAATTTTACTACAAAGAGTATTATAATTTTTATTGCGACATACCACCTTTGAAAAAAATTTCCATTCCAGAAGTTTCTGATTTGGCTCATTTTCTTACGTGGCGATTTGTGCCTTGGGGCATCCTCCACGCACACCAGTTCGTATGAAGAAACTAGCTGGTGGTCTTTCCCGGAGGTGCCTCCCACGGAGTAGGCTGTGCACGTGTCTGCTCAGCTCCAACCACCAGCTCTCTAATTCCAGAGAGCACAGCTGACTGTCCTTTGCTCACATTTCATTTTTATTACGTAAGTTGTATTTTAGTATGTTCCTATAGAATTTCTTCGTGTCATCCTCTTAATAATCAACAGTTTTTACATAGTAGCTCTTCAGATATTTTGCTGGTATGTGAAGCTCAGCTGATGTGCACAGGAGCAAATACTCATACGCTGGCAGGTCAGCTGCATTTCAGCACCTTATGGCTGTAGTTCTGTCCCCTTATAAATGCTACATTTTACCCTTAAAAGCATCAACTTAGTTTGCTCATACTTCCTCTCAAATAAAATATTTACTTGCTTTTTCAATAGTAAACAATGACTTTTTTTTATGTAACAAAGACATGCTCAGGACAAACATCACAAAACCATAACCTTAGATAAATGGTCTAAAAACACAGTTGACTCATCTTTGTACATCAATTCTAAACTAAAGATTCTCGCCTTTGACTGTGCCCAAGGGTCCCTAAGTTCCTCCACATAATCATTTTTATAGTTTGACCAAAAACTAAAACGCACTTTCCTAAGTGGGAGGATGTCATCAAAATTCCTCACCGCAATGTTTCATGATTACTTAAAAATTCATAGCATAGCATTTTTTGCTAATTATGAAAGTTGTAAATTTACAATCATTTCCTTTCATAAGGACTGCACCATTACCCACTTTTATTTATTCCTAATTAAATTCAATTCCAACTACCTGATTTTGAGTCTGAGGTAGCTTTGTATTGGTTCTACTACCATGGAAGTGGTATGTTTCAAAGTACCATCTGGAGCATTTGATTGGATTTAAACAAGAGCAAGAAATACAGCATCAGTCGTACTGTTTTCTCCCTTGGCATACAAACCAAAAAAACCCAAACAACCATTTCTTTAGTGATAAAAATACAATTCTTTTGTGAGCATGGACACAATACATGGAATCTGTTTCTTTGCATGAAAAGTAGCGTCCAAGGAAAAGGACTCAAATTCTGTTGCCACCTTCCGGTTAACCCGGGTGAGAATGTGCATGAACTCAAGCTTGTGAGCGTACAGTTTCAGCATGGCGCAAAGTGACTGGATGAACCAGGAGCCATCCTTTGAATTTCGCCAGGAATAGTAACCTAGAAGGCCAAATACAACCAAGATACCATGAACATCTGATTTTAGTTGGTTATATAGAGTACTATGTAATCAGAAAGGTAAAAATAAGCATAAACTTCCATAGGTCTCATTAACCAAAAGAACAGAAAATTACACCTTTGGTTTCCGGACAAATGATGCTGTCGGGGAAGAAAACGCGTGCTGTGCATACACCTCTGCTTTCAGCAAAAAAAGATAATCGTGGACTGACATCATCATTAAATTACTGAAAGTTTTACTTTCTGGGCTCCCCTTCTAACAGGCAAGAATGGTAAACATGCAGAAGATAAGGAGATGCAAAAACAAACATAAACAGGAAGGACCATTATGAGTTGCATGGTGTTTCAATCAGATGCCATCTTATTTTAATACCGATTTGGCCAAGAAATAAAATGCTTTGAGTGTCCTGTCTGTCTACAGGGCATCTGAATGAAGTATAATAAACACATGGCAGAGTATTCAAAAAGTCCCAAGAAGAAAACAGCATATTTATTGTACTTTTTTTTCAGATTAACTATTAGATCCATTGCTTTGAACTTAGAAGCACTTCACCCAGGAAGATGACTGGAGAATAATGGAAACCATATTGGGCATATTTTAAAATGTTAACACTGTTTAAAAATACATTTAACTTTAAGCTTCTAAACTCTCTGACACTCTGGGTTAGCTGTATAAGTAAACAGCTGTATGATCAACAAATATTTATATTTCAGATGATGTGTAACACAGCTGCAAAAAAGTAGAGGTTAACAGCATATTCATATATCATTTGTAACTTCTATCCTCTCTTATATTAGTCACATATTTATGCTTTTTATTTCCTATCTTCCAAAGAATTCCTGAAAACCACACCTCTCTTCTCCTCTGTGGCCATATAGTACACTATCTGGTGTTAAGTTCGTGGATGACATTGTGTTAGTCTAATCTTATAAACCCATATTTTTTAGCCAAACTTGTGGCTAAAGACAACTTTTTGAGATTTCTCTGTGATTAAGGGACTCTAAAATATAGAATAGGTTAGCTATTCTTTACAGATATCAAAATCTTGGCAGTCTCTTGAACATATTCTTGATCATTTAATTCTACAATTGGTCACACTGTAATTCGTTTAAAATCTACAGGTAACATTATGTGTAAGCATCTCACCAGGTGCTGTGGAGTACGCATACAAGAAGTCGGCCTCGACTGGTATTTTCTGACACGCCATGTCATCGTCGACACTGCTGTCTGTCTCAATGCCACAGTCCAGTTCAGTGCCTCGGCAGGCCTGGACGTTAGACGATAAAGGTTTATTTTAAAAAATACATGTGTGCACACACCATAACTTATTTCTAAGACATGGGAGAGCTGTGTAGAAATGGATGTTAATTATGCTGAGTCTTTTCGATATAAGTCTAAAACTAAAATTTACTCCATATCTAAGTGGTGGTTTAAATGAATAAAAAAGTAACAACAGCTCATTAGCCTCAGGAAGGAGAGTAAATCCTTTGGGTAATTTACAACTGAGTACATTACTCCCTGATTAATCCTCAATAACCAAATTGCTCAATTACACATTACCTGAATAATGAAAAGTTTGGGTTTTCCAGTTAGACTTCTACAATAATCGCCTCTGAAGAAACTTGTTATTTTTTTCAGGTCAACAGGACCATTTGTCCCAAAAATTATTCCTTCTTCACCATGGCTTAGAAGCACGCAAATAAAACTGCTCCTTTTGCTATGATCTTCTTTAGAAACTGGAAAGATATTTACAAATAAGAAGAAACCCAACTTTATTCGACAAGCTCAGATACACTGTAAGGGAATAAGGTGAAGAAACTGGGAACAGATCATCTAGACCCAACCTGGGGCAAAGCCACACACCTCAGACCATTTTAGGGAGTGGGCATAAACAACTTTTTTTTACTTCTTACTGAAATATGTAAGATTAGGATCACGTACAGTATAATCCCATAATTCTCACGCTTTATTACATGTATAAATCTAGCTAGATCATAACATAAAATTGGACAACAAAGGTCAGTAGTAATTGTTTCTTACCATTGTGCATCAATTCCACCATTTCTTCACGTGTAAGATCGTTTTTATTTCTGACCTCGTATTTCAAGTTCATGAATGTTTCCCTGAGGTTTGCCGCATCTACATCTGTACCCGACCGAGATGACATTCCTTGAAACGGAAAGAACTACTTTCAATTGCATTTCAACACAAGAGAAAACAACCCTGAAATGAAATGAACTATTCAGCAATTCACAAAATCCACAACAAATTCTTCTCTTTAAATGCTCAGAAAGTCTAATTGTTTTGATCATGGGGACAGAAAATCTCTTTAGTTTCTTAGCTTATAAGACATTTCATAATATGAGCTGTATCAGTGTCACAGCCACGAGCCAATCTTTCACAGCTGCTTAGACAGTGAAACACAGAAACAACTTAAATGCCTAACAGGGGTTTGAAAAAATAAATTATCATTTATTTATATAATGGGATACTATATTGTCATTTTGTAGATAAAATTTTGCCAACAAGTGGTCATTGTTTAAAAAAAAAAAAAAACAGAAAACACATGATCCTGTTTTTAAGGAAAAATTTTATATGCAATACATACACACATTTCACACACTCAGAAGAACTGTATTTCTTTCATTCTAACTTCCTAACAATTTTAAGATTGTATTACCACTTTCATATTATCTTTCCAGGGAAAAAACCCAAACATTAATACTGCTCATCAGGTATTCTGCTATGGGTAATCTGCTTTAAATCCTTCCAACCACCACGAGACAGTTACCACTGCTGGCTTCTTTTGCACAGATGTAAGACATGCAGACGTAAGACAATAGTCCACAGTAACAAAGCTCGTGTTGGGGCTGCACCCAGGGCTCCTCTATAGCACCTTTCCCATTCATGTACAGGGTGACTGTATGATGTGCTAGATTTCAAGATGCTAAAATGTTGGTGGGAAACACACCACAGAATTGAGTAAATTTGTTATGTGTGAAGGCTATGTACAAAAAGTCTATTATATCTCCAAAATATTGCTTATCTCTGGGTAGTGTGATTATGAGAGATTTTCACTCTTCTCTTTTTGCCTATCTGTAATTTCTATTATGGGCATACATTGTTTTTATCAAGTTAAAATGAGATCATCAAGGTTGTGTCACTGGAAAGGCTGAGGACACCATGCAGCTGGTGACAAGGTTTGTGGGCTGCACAGAACAGAAAACACTGGGCTGCCTGAGATGCTGTGGCCTTCAGACTGCAAGCGAGGAAAGGAGCTCACTGCAGGTAACATCCAGACTACTGGCCTAAATATTTGGGGGGCAGGTGGTGGTAGAATGACATACTTTTTTGTTTTTTAAAATAAAAATGGGGTCAACAGTACAAAATTCTATAGGAAGAGGGCATCACAACTAGCAATGTGAGGCAGAATATCTATAAGTAAAATTATAAAATTCATAAAGCAAAAATAAACAAGGTTTTTTTTAATTTAATGCTTGAAGGGGTTATCTCAACTTACGATCAAAAGTGATAAAAATGGTGCCACTTAGAAACCCATTTTCAACTATTCCCTCCTTGCTTCTTATAACTAACCTAACACCAAATTCTGTTTATCTCCCCAGTGTAATCTGGCTTTCTTCCATTTTCACACCATTGTGGTAGGGAGTGCCCTAAATTAGATCTACTGCATCTAGTGTCTCTAATCAAACATTAATTCTAATATGAGTAATATGCCAATTCAAAGAATTATCACAGCATCAACCTAAAAATGGAAATCAGGGAAACAGTTAAAATGTTCGTTCAAATAGCAAACAAAATGTATTTAGGGCTTGTAGTATTATACAATCATTATAATAACAGATATGAAAATTATCCAGCAACATGAAAAAATACCATTAAGTGGAACAAACAGGATACAATGTTGCCTCCATGTCAAGAATAAAATCAAGCTTTTAAAAAAAAACTGTCAAGAAAAAATATCAAGTAATACACCAAAATGTTAATTAGCTTTCTGGGTTAGAAAAGGATTTTATTTTCTATATTTTTTTTAAAAAATTCTAAAATATAGCATTAGATTCAAATTGTACATAGTACAGAGGCTGAGAAAGGGATCTGGCAGTCAGGCCACGGTGAATCTGGGGAGCAGTGTCAGTGGTAGAGACAAAACGGAGAAGGATTCAAGAGGGAATGGGGAAAAGGGACAAGGACCAGCTTAAACTACATGTGTTCATAACTGAGGAAGAAGGAAAGAAGATAAGCAGCAGAGGAAGTGGGTAGAAGCAGGGTAAAAGACCGGTCTCTTTCAGATGAGGAGTCCCTGTCAGCTTTGCAGGGTAAGAGGAAAAAGGCGACAGAGCACATGAAGACGAAGGAGGCCCAGCAGAGCAGAAGGTGGAACAAGAGATCGGGCTTTGAAGTCAGGCAGAACAAGGCTCCGGTCCCAGCTCGGCAGCTTTACTGTCTGTGCGATTGTGCAGGGTTTTTAAACTTTCAGAATCTAACAGGAGTGACTTTCTTGTTGCAAAAATGAAATGAGACAGTATCTGTGATGTGCCTGGCAGTCCTACCACTTACTATTGGTGAGAACCTTCCACTGGGATAAAAGTGGGGACAGGAGGGTAAAGCAGCAGCGGTTACAGAGAAGCAGGGCAGGGGGGGCCCAGCACAGGGACAGGAGGCCGGCTGCTGGGAGGAGGAGACTGAACTGGGCAGAGGAGTTAAGAGTTCACGTGGTGTTGTAGGACCCACAGGGTGCTGCCCTATGTCTACCTCATGCTGCTGTGTCCTGGCTTATGTCTAATCACACATCAGTACTGCTTTTTACATTATATCAAATGTATTAATACATGGCACAAATATTTGAAAAGGATCAAAAATTATGTAAGATACATACCAGTGCTTTTATGAAAGTTCTTATTATTAATTATTATACATAAACCCATTTCAGGATAATCCATTTTGTAGCTGTTGTCCAAGGACATTCCAGAGTCCATTGATTTGCTTCCATGGATGATCTTTCTGTTTGGAAATCAAACAATAGTGCACAAAGGCAGAAATGACCAATCCTTCCGTTTACATTAATACAACTTCTATAACCCAAAAGAACAGTTAACATTTGTTAAACGTTATGCACCAGTGTTAAGTACTTTGTGCTACAAGCCTTTCCTCATTTAAATTTCACACCAACACATTTTACAGAGGAGGAAATGACCTGCCATGAGGCTGGTAATATGCTGAAGGTTATGCAGATATTGCGTCAGAGCCAAGGAGGAAGGCTGGCATCTGGTGGATCTCACGGTTCAGCCTTTTCATGTCTATGTTTTATGTTTTCCTCTGGATTTTAGTAAAATTTAATCAAATATCTTTTATAATTTAAAAATTTCTTATAACTTTGTGAAATATTTTATTCTTTGAGGTAAGAGTAAAATCTTAAAAATTATCCTGAAATGATAGGAAATCAACCAAATGCAAATATAAAAAGTCACTTATCCTAAAATCTCTACTATCTAGACCAGGGATCTGTAAATTTTTTCTTAGAGGCCCAAATATTAAGTATTTTAGGCTTGCACGTCACCCCGTCTTTGCTGTAGCTACTCAATTCTGCTGGTGAAACTAGCCCAGGACAATATGTAAATGAATAGGTGTGGCTATATTCCAATAAAACTTGACAAAAACAAAGCACACGCCTGACCTCTCTGTCTGATCTAGACCAAGAATCAGGAAAAAGTAGGTTTACGAACAGCCAAACACTGACACTTAAAGTCTATGTACTAATGTAATGAATTTTAGAGTATTTCACATTATATACAATTTTTAAAATATTGCTGGAAGAAGATTAAAAGTAGTATATTAAAGGAGTCAAGGTCAGAAAAGAGCTATTACATTTAGGTAGAAGTGAAGAATCCCAGCTTTTACAGAGAAAACCAAAACCCTGAAAGCTGAGTGACTTGATCTTCTGGTTGTACAGATAAACTCTCTAAAATGGGAATGCATTTCAAAAGTTTAATGTTTAGAAAAATTCCTTTGCTAAACATTATGAAATCTTTATTGGTAACTTTTTAATAGTATTGCTGTAATACTGTTGCTTAGTTTGTTTACAAACTAAAATTAGTTTGTAATTCTCAGGGCTGTCCAGAAGAATGTTACTGGGTTTTAGAAATAAACTTTTAGAATGAAAAGTATCACAAGAGATCCAAAATGAATAATAACAGACATGAATTAAATGAAGATTGTTTGAATTTTATCTTCTTTCTTTCCCCCTCTGCTAGTTATTGGAAGCATTAATAAGCAGAATATTCTAAAAAGGAACACAAGAAAAAAATAACCCATAACTAGTCAATGCTTTAGACTGAAAACTGGCATTGCATTTTAATCTTAAAAACTCATAAATAGGATCTTGTAGTATGGACTTTATAATTAAAAAACCCCCAAAATCTCATAAACCAGAGGTCAAAAAACTAAAAGAACTACACCCAAACAAAAAACCTCTAAACCTACAGTGATTTGGGAAGGTACAGAGCACCAGACTTGTGAGTTCTGCCTCTCCTGTGGCATTCCTCTGGTTCCAGGACGAGGTTTCCAACTGTGGGTCTTTGCCTGCACCCTCCCCACGGTTCTGTGAGAGTTTTTTACCTCTGTTTTACAGATGAGGTTGAGAGAGGTAAGTTAATCTATGTAAAGCTACACAGCTGTCTGAGGTAGGGAGTCCGCTTGGTCTCCCTGGCTGGAGAGCCCATATCCTTTCTGCTTTCCCACTCCTCGAAGCTTGCTATGCTTCACACACCCACCTTTCTCTGACTATATAGGATTCCATTTAAATACTCACGTTTCCAAATTTTTAATGGATTTTGAATCCACTGAGTTTTCAGTATTCTCCATGGATACTTTTATTAACTAGAATATAAAGAAAATGGAAGTTAATAAAAAAAACTGTCAAAAAACCACTGTATTATATTAATTATCCCAGTGATTATTTCTCCAAATTAATAACCCAGTTTCACCTCTACTATTAAAGATTTGAGTCAGATCTGGGGAAAAGGCTCCTTTGCAATAGCGCATATAATGTAGCTAGAATCTCTAATTGAGCTATGAATTACATATATTGAATTACATAAAGTACACAGAAAGGAAGTGTGTAGCTTCATGAATTTTTATATTTATATGTCTTCACCAGATCAAGATAGAGGATTCCAAAGCGATACAGTACCCCAAATCCCAAACTTCCATATAATCTTTACTCTTAAACTGGGTTTTGGAATCCCAACTGTCATCTAGGGTAGTGGAAGGGCTTAGGAAACCTAGAAGGAAAAACTAAAGTTTCTGCTTTCATTCTTCCATCAAACAATTATATTTTACACAGTGAACCAGTCTTTATAAACAAAGCAACTACCACTCATTGGGCACTTAATATATACTAAGTACTTTGCCAGATTCTCATCTGTAATCTTCCCGATAATTCTAAAAGTCAGGAAACCCAGATTCTAGTGGTTAAGTGACTCTGTCAGCAGTCACAAGCTATGACACAAGCTTCTTCTCTTCCCACTCTGCTATGCTGCCTCCGAAGCAGCCAGCTCCTTCTACCTGGCTTCTGTAATTCTGCCAGGTATTCTCTGGCTTTCCAGAAGCAAAGGTATTTTCCATGGTAATCCACCTGCCTAAATAAAGAAGATAGAAAAACAAGAACAAACACAAAACAAAAAACAAGAATAAAAAAATCTTTTTATTTTTTTGTAGGATCGGGGACTCGCTATGTCGCCCAGGCTGGTCTCAAACTCCTGGCCTTGGAGTGCTGGGATTACAGGTGTGAGCCACTGTGCCAGGCCTTAATTTTAATTTTCAAATTGTGATAAAATATACAAAGTTTACCATTTTAACCATTTTTTAAAGTGTATAGTTTAGTGGCATTGAGTACAGTCATACTGTTGTGATCCATCTCCAGGATTGTTTATCTTCCTAAACTGACACTCTATTCCAAGGGCCCCCATTCCAAGGTCTCCTGGAAAACATAATTTCTCGCTTTCTCAAAGCTCAGTTCCTTCCTCCCTTCTCCCCCAGTGTTGTGTGCAGCCATGACGGGGAAAGAATACGGAGAAGAGTTAAGTGTCACCATTTGAATTTAACCAAAGAGGGGAGTGCCGCACTTTCTCCTAAAGCCCGTCCATGTTTTGCATTTCTATAAAAAGCTCCCTGCTTTTCTACCATCCTACTTCCTGTAGGCTTTCCGGAAAACCAAGGGAGGATGTGAGCACAGTTGGGATGAATCATCGTTTCATTAGTAAGCAAATATTTACACACTTGGTGCAAGTACCATTCTCAGCACTGGGACAGAGTGGAAGACAAGACAAAGTTCCTACCTTAAGGAAGTGTTCACTCTAGAGAGGAGAATAATTTCACAGTAGTCCTCACTTATCCAGGAGGTATAGAATCCAGGACCCCAGGTGGATGCCTGGAACCTCAGATAGCACTGAACCCTGTATGAACCCTGTATATACTGTGTCTCTCCTTATACACACATAACTATGAAAAAGTTTAATTTATAAACTAGGCACAAAGAGATTTAACAACAATAACTAATAAAGGTTACTTGAACATAAGCACTGCGATACCCCGACAGCTGATCTGATAACCAAGGTGGCTACTAAGTGACTGACAGGCAGGCGGAGTGCACAGTTTGAAGATGCTGGACAAAGGGATGATTCACGTCCCTGGTGCGACGGAGCATGATACGCATGAAGCTTATGAATTCTACATTTCTAGAATTTTCCATCATTTTTGGACCTCAGTTGACCGTGGGTAACTGAAACCGAGGAAAGTCAAATTGTGGATGGAGGGACAGACTACTGTAGATTGATAATAAGATTTCAGATGCTGGTAGAGGCTACAAAGAAAATGAAATAGGGTAAAGTAATAAACTGGGAGCGTGGGCTACTTTAGCTAAGGTGGTCAGGGAAGTCATCGCCACGGTGACATTTACACTGAGATCTCAGTGACACAGAGCCTGCAAGTGAGGCTGACCTTGCGGGGAAGGACTAGCAAGGACAAAGGCCCTGGGAGAGCTTGGTGTATTCAGGAACAGAAAGCAGCCCAGTTCCACTAGAGCAGGGTGAAAGAAGAGGAGCAGTGAAGGGAGATGACATAGCAAGGACAAGGCCAAATAAGGTCTTGGGAGATGAGAGGAACTTTGATTCTATTCTAACCACAAGGAGAACCATGGCACATTTTAGGCAGAAGAGGGACAACATGCTTTAAAAAGACTACTCTGGCTGCTGAGTATAACCCCAGCACTTTGGGAGGCCAGGGCAGGAGAATCACTTGAGGACAGGAGTTTGAGACCAGCTTGGGCTACACAGCAAGACTCCATCCCTACAAAAATAAAAATATTAGCTAGGTGTGGTGGCATGCACCTGTGGTCCTCACTACCGGGGGGGCTGAGGCAGGAGGATCGCTTGAGCCTAGGAGTACCAGGTTGCAGTAAGCTATGATCATGCCACTGCACTCTAGCCTGGGAGACAGAACAAGACCTGTAAAAAAAAAATAAAGAAAGCCGAAGAAAGCAGAAACAGAAAACAAAAAGCACACTGGTCGTTTCAATGTTACTTTCTTTATAAAGGTTAAGGCAGAGGGGATTTCCTTATCATACTAGCTAAAACTGGCCTGTTTGGGGATTATCTCTTTCTACTGATTTCTTGGAAAATCAGATAAACAACTTGGTTTCAGACTGGTGGTGTGGAACCTGAGCACAAGTAGCTCCCTTTTGGTTTGGTCTATTGGGCATAGTACAGGAACTCGGCTTAAACAACTGTCTCCTGTGATTTTTTTTTTTTTTTGAAGGCAGAGTCTCACTCTGTTGCCCAGGCTGGAGTACAGTGCTGTGATCATAGCTCACTGCAATTTCAAACTCCTGGGCTCAATCAATCCTCCCACCTCAGCCCCCCAAATAGCTGGGACTACAGGTGTGCACCACCAAGCCCAGTTAACATTTCTTATTTTTTGTAGAGATGGGGTCTTGTTATATTGCCCAGGCTGGTCTTGAATTCCTGGATTCAAGTAATCCTCCCTTCATGGCCTCCCAAAGTTCTGGGATTATAGGTGTGAGCCACCACACCTGTAACTCTTATAAATTTTATTTAATAAAGGAGACAAGGGGTAGAGGAGGTTTCTTGTTTTGTTTTAAAGATAGTCCACGTTAAGGCATGTTTTTATGCTGACGAGAAAGTGAGAAATTAATAAGGCAGGAGTAGAGAGTGAAGTTCCGGAAGGGATGGAAAGGCTTGGGCATCCAGCTTACATGTGAAGAGGAATTCACCTCAGATGAGAACAGGGACAGCCCATCCGCTGGAATGGGAAAGAAGACAAGGTATTTTGACACAACACAGGAAACCTGATGAATTTGATAGAAAGGAGAATGAGGTACATCTCATATGATTGCATCTATTTTCCCTATATTTTAGAAGACAAACTGTGAGACAAGAATCCCAAAATGTCCTCATTCTACAGTCTCATGTGACTTACTCATCTTCTTTACCAAGTAAAACCAAAAGCTGGTGCTGCACAATGCTAGCGTAAGTGCATGAGACAGGCGTTCTCGTGCACTACTGAAAAGGACATACACTGGGAAGATCTCTTCAGACTCTCTTGAAAACATGCCCCCCTACTCCCTAATAAAAACCTTAAATTCTGATTTGGTAAAATTACACTACTAAGAATGCATCCTACGAAAATAACCCCAGGGGCTGGCGGTAGTAAGGAAAGGGAAGAACATGCGTTATTCATCCAAAAATTGAGAATCTGAGAACAGAGAAATAGTTATGGTATGTTCATACAATGGTTAACAAAGACACACTTTTTTTTTTTGAAGAACTTACCAAGGACATAGGAAATGTTCACAAAATAAGGCTAAGTGAAAACAGTCTATGAAAAAGTATCATCTCAGGCTGGGTGCAATGGCTCACACCTGTAATCCCACCACTCTGGGAGGCCGAGACCAGCCTGAGCAAGAGCAAGTCCCTGTCTCTACTAAAAATAGAAAAATCAGCTGGGCATGGTGGTACGTACCTATAGCCCCAGTTATTCGGGAGGCTGAGGCAGGAGGATTGCTTGAGCCCAGGAATTTAAGGTTGCAGTGAGCTATGATGATGCATGCCACTGTACTCTAGCCTGGGTGACAGAGTGAGATTCTGTCAAAAAAAAAAGCATCATCTCAATGAAAATATACATAAGACCAAAAGTATTTACACAAACTCTTTACATATTAACATATTTATTAACAGTGGCTATCTCTTGGTGATGATTACTGGCAATTTATCTCTTAATAATTTATCTCTTAATATTCTTCTATATCTTCTAATTTTTCTATAACATTTGCATTGCTTTTAAAGTTAAAAGAGAGCAACAAATATCATTTTATAAAATAATATCAACAAAGGCAGACTGCATTGACCAGGTTTGTGCTAGGCAATTTCAACTCCCAGCCCAGTTTCAACAGTGACAAAAGTAGGGGCATCTCCCGCTATCAAAGTATAATAGCAACACTTCCTTGTCTACACCATGCTCTGTACTGTGTTCCAGTCTACCTGCCTTTCTCTTTTTCTTTCATATATACAATAAACATGTATTAGGTACAAGGAAATCTTGAACCATAATTACTATGGAGCCCAACTTGTCCTTATGCATGTCAATTCCAGTGAGCAGACCACAGGACAAAATAATTATCCATCTGTGGTTGAGGAACAAGGTGTGGTTAACTTGGTTAACTGAGAGAACACTACAGGGTGGCTAACAAGTCCGGAAACATAGGTGAATATACCAAATGGTTTATTGATACTGCATTACAACCCATGAGAAAATATCTTTGTTTCAAGACTACATGGCTAAACTATAAAAAATGGAGTGAAAAACACAATGGGCCTCATCAACGATATACATACTGCAAATAAGCCTTATGAAAAGATACTCCACATCACAAGTCATCAGGGAAATGGAAATTAAGTGAGATACCACTACACTCCTGGTAGAATAGTAAATATTCAGAATACTGTCATCACCAAATGCTGGTGAGGATCTGGAGCAACAGAAATTCTCACTCGTTGCTAATGGGAACGCAAAGTGGTACAGCAATCTTGGAAGATGGTTTGGCAGTTTCTTATAAAACTAAACATACTCTTACCATATGATCCAGCCATATGGTAAATATGCGCTCTTTGGTATTTACCCAAAGGAGCTGAAAACTTACGTCCACACAAAAACCTGCACACAGATATTTATAGCAGTTTTATTCATAACTGTCAAAACTTAGAAGCAACAAGATGTCCCTTAGTAAGTGAACGAATAAACTGTGGTATACCCAGACAATGGAATATTATTCAGTGCTAAAAACAAATGAGCTGTCAAGCCATGAAAAGTCATGGAGAAAACTTAAACGCATTATTACTAAGTGAAAGAAGCCAGTCTGAAAAAGCTATATACTGTACAATTTTAACTATATGGCAATTTGGAAAAGGCAAAACTGGGAAGACAATAAAAAGATCAGTGGTTGCCAGGGACTAAGAGGGAGATAGAGAGCACAGAGGATGTTTAAGGCAGTGAAACTACTCTGTGTAATGCTTTAATGGTGGATAAATGCCAATGAAAATTTGTCTAAACCCAGAGAATGTACAGCACCAGGAGTGAACCCTAATATGACCTAGGGAGTGTGGGTGATAACGAGGTATCAGGGTAGGTTCATCATTTTTAACACATCTTCCACTCAGGTGCAGAAGGTTGATAATGTGGGTGGGCTGTGCATGTGTGGGGACAGGAACAGAGTGGATACCTCTGCACCTTCTCGATTTTGCTTTGAACCTAAAACTGCTCTAGAAAATAAAGGATAACAAAAAAATTAGGAAATAGGACTTAATAAAGACAATAATTTCTGAAGATGAACCTGAAGCTCCTGACAGTATCCTTCCAGTCCCATGGTTTGCCTTGAATTGGCTTTTTGACTAAGAATGCCAAATGCAGGGCTCACAGTGTGTGCTCAGGAACCCCCGAGTGCCCATCAGTTTCCACCAACGACCCAGGCCCTAAAGGTCTCTTTTGGAATACTTCTGCAAACAATGCAGTAACTCTTAGACTGAAATACTGACTTTTAATAACTTTTTGTCTCTTGCCAGCAATAAAGCTGTGGGATAAAATTATTCCCTCCTTGTGACTGGTAACAGAAGCTTTAAATAGTGACCAGCTTTTCACAATTTTATAATATTTGCTTCTTGGCTCAGACCTATGTAAGATTTCACCTAAATATTAGGTGATTGTACTTAAAAGTAATTTCCTTTCAATACACCAAACCGACTTTCTCATCAATTATCAAAAATTAAGAAAAATTTCAGATGTATCAATCTCAGTATAAGTAATTACAAGGTAATCATTTCTGATATTAGATACAAGATAGATTGTTTTAGTTGTCGTTGGTGGCTGAAAGAAAAACCTGAATTCTTTTAGAATAGGATTTAAAATGATGCTTTAGCATTTTATAAGGATTTCTCTGGAACAAATACTATAATGCATTTAGTTTCCTTCATTATTGGTACCTGAACAACATACACTGATACAGTTATCAGTTGATCTTGATATACTACTAAAAATTTCTATGATGGTAAATAAAATCCTTACAGTACCAGGCATGTGCACATTTGCTACTTGTCATCATCTGCGTTTTCCACATGAAAGCACCAGATCTGCCCTCTTGGGAGCAGAGCTTCGGTGCCTGCAGAGCACACTTAAGTGTTACACTTAGCATTACCTCACCTCCATCAGCTAATGCCCAGCTGGATACAAACTATTCTGGGGATGGTGATCTCATCTCAGAAGGATAAAAAATTATCTTCTAAGGAACACAATTACTGATCTAAATGATAACAGGAGTTTAGGTTCTTAGAACATATTCATTTGGCAAAACACAAATACGGAAAATAACGGGGGTTCAAAAAATTTACGCTGGCACAGCAATGGACTTAACACTAATTCCTTGTAACTGCGCCGGTGTGTGTAATTCTTTGCATCAATTCGGGATGCTGACGATAAGAAAGCACATTTCTGAACATATATTAGGTCATGGCCAAGTTTTAAGTAGATCAACTGACAGACTCAGGTCTCACAATCACTTCCCTAGTTCCTGGAATCCCTTCCACACTTGCCATCAAAGCTACAAAACATCAAAAGTTAAAAAACGTTGCCAGTATAAAATTACTGTCCCTCAAAAACAGATATTTAAACATTTCAAACTGTATTTTCCCAAAGAAGTAAAAAGTTGGAATGTTTTCCCTGTTCACATGGTGGTCAGCCTATTATTCATTACAATAACAAAGTAAAGCAGAATAAATTATCTACAGAACTAAGGTAAAGGAATAGCAATTTCTAAAACTGAAATTGCTGTATTAAGCTATAAATATTAACAATTTGGAAAAACTCCCAATTTGTTATGAAGGAATGAAAGTTTGAAAGTGTGCCTGTGGTAGAGGACTCAAAATGAGATAATGTACTAGTATAACCAGTTTTAGAGATTCTTAATCAGCTCATCTGCTTCCCATCATTAGGCTGTTCTTGGTGTCTATCCTACGGGGAATCTCTGAGGTAAGTGATAAAACCTGGTCTCATCTCTACGAGTTTTTAAATCTCAAATGAGACAGTGAACAAAAATTGTTCATTTCTGAATCATCTCCATGAATCTAAATATTTTAAAAAGACATTTATAAGATTTATCAGAACAGAAAAGAAAAGGAACCATGCCATATGTGATTCAAGCGTTGGGCACAAAGCGTTTTATACTGCGGGCTCACATAGCTAGACCCTGAGCAAAAAGGTTCATAGGCATTTCTAGTTAGTCCTCTCAATGACACTCTGAAGCATAATGATCCCCATTTTATAGTTCAGTTGGTTGAGGCTTAGAGAGTTAAACAACTTTTAAATGACAGAGCCACCATTCAAACTAGGATCTGTCTGACTCAAGAAGGCAGTGCCCACTACTCTATAGACCACTTAATACCATTCAGGAATGACTCTACTAAATTTCAAGGAAGTAAACAAAAATCCATCATCTCAGAAGCTCTATTTAAGATGAGATAAAGAGCATAAATAACATGATAGAAACTGACTGCAGAGATACCAAAATAGCATACAGTACTTAACTCTAATTAATGAAAAAAATGCAATAATGATTATGGCACTTCTGATGCCACTGAGTAATTTATTTCTAAAAGTAAAATAACCAGTTCCATTTTCAGCATTCAGCATAAGTCATTAAGACACATTTTCTCTGTCTCTATTTGCCTCTAAAAGAAAGGTGAAGCATTTCCAGTATGACTTCTGGAAAGACTACACTTCTGTCAAACACTTGGAAAAAGATCAGGGTTATACTTACTCCCTAGCAGAGGACAAAAGCAGTCACATTTTCATATTTAGTAAATGAAACAGAAAGAAGATCTGTTTCACAATAGTTTGGATAAGAAAATCTTTTCCTATAATGTATAGAGGTTTTATTGAAATCTTTTTCCATCTGGTCTCTGAATTTCTTTGGGGACATATAAGAATTACCAAAGTGGTTACTGTCACTGGGCCTGGTGAAGTCAATCTTTTAATATTTATTAGAAAAACAAGCAAACAGGAAAGTGAACTTAAATACAGAATAAACTAAGTTCAGTTGTACCATATGAACAAGTAAACCATCTTTTCCTTTTCTCTGGCATGGGCCACATAACCAAGAAGACAGACTAGAACATTCCCACCAGTCAAAGCCTCAAAGTTTATGCCACAAGTCAGAGAGAACACAGTGCTTACTATATGTAAGGGGTCTGTATTCTCCTCTTCCAAATGAAGTCCTAAGATGATAAAGAGAGAAAATGGGAAAGTCCTTGCAGACCTAAATATTTTGTATTAAGTGTAGAATGGAGGATCTTGGATTCCTTTTATAAAAATTACAGATAACCTATAATGCCTCATCACTCCCACTGAGAATCACTGCTTTGTAGAATTAGATTCATATTTAAAAACACTTGATTAAAGAAATCCTGCCTGCAGAAGGTTTGACATCGTCAAAAGTCAGCGTTACCAGCATGTATTCATTTGATATTTGCACCATTAATAATTTTCTGAACACTACTGTGTGGAGAATGCTGTATTTAGACTCTGAATGTACAAAGCAGTGGAAGACACAAAGACCCTATCCCTATTCAGGGCTTATATTTAATATCAGCGTTCACTGGCATTGAAAAGTGGCTCAACAAACATGGCAGGTGCCAGACTGTGTTCAATACTTACCAGACAACTTAATCTTACTCTACCATAATGCAGAAGCTCTATGAGCAACACGGGAAGGCAAGAACAAAACATGCAGTGAAATAACTAACATTACATAAATCTAAGAATTCTCACATTTTATTTAAGGCCCAAACACCAGTGCTTCCTATCTTTGGGGAAGAGCTTGAAGAACTATCTATTAACAATACTAAGCACCAGAATCAGTGTAATGTCATTCATGAAAATAAAGACTGCTTTGTAACATTAAAAGGTGGATGAAGCAATAGGAGACTCTTGTTAAATTGGTTTGAAAGCAAACGGTAAAGCAGCATTGTAATTGCCTAGATCAGATAAGATGCCAGTCTCTACAAATGGCAGGCGGCAAGGCCTTTTTTCAGAATAGCAAAGGCAAATCTGATTCAACTAAGTCCAATGTTTCATTTCTTTTACTTTGCACAGGTTTTATTACTACAATCCAATAAATTGTTCATTCATTCATTAAAATACATTTTCACTTTCAAAAGCCTTCTTTTGCAAAAGAGCAAAGCAAAACCAAAGCTCAAACATCATGTTGTAATAGGGACGATTTAAGCCTTACATGTCATTTTCAGAGATCATGTAACCAGAGTACAAAGTGGCTGAGCACATTTTCATACAGGCTGGTCTAAGCTCCTTGCTTAGCCCCTCCTTCTGCTATCTTGCATGTTCATACTGTTACAGTGACTCCCTATTTCACCTCTACCATTCTTTTCTAATCCACATTTTAATTATAATTTGCTAAATTATCCTAAAACAGATTTACTTTTTCTAGATAGGGCATAGTTATTAAAAAGAATAATACTGTAGTAAAACCATAAATGGATGGGCATTCACTTGTGCCAGGCCCTGGATTTGGAGAAAGACAATAAGGAGCACCGTGATAAACAAAGTCAGTCCCTTATGGCATCTGCTTACCATCTGGTAGGGAAGACAGCAAACAAACTGCAAAGGATATGACATGTCCCCTGAACTCTTTAATGAGAGCAGAAACATAAGGAGGAGGCTCCTATTCTAAGCACCTGTGATGGGGTGAGAAAGGGGATGCAAAAGTGTTTCAGGCAGAGAACAGGTTTGAGGGGAACCCCTGCCAAAATGCAGATAAGGCAGGGGAGGGTTCTCAGGACTCAGCCAGTGCTGGGCTCTGTTAACCAGTTAAGGGCTGGGTTTCCCCTAGGACCGCTTTCCCCTCTGCCTGTGTGTAAAGAACGCACTGGAAGTGGGGAGGCAAAGGCTGCTGTGGTCGGGTGAGAGCCCAGTGTGGCTGACGCCAGAGATGGAGAGTGACAGATCTGCAGACACTGTGGAGGTCGACAAGGCATGATGACTAAACGGAGAAGAAGGGGGGTGGGCGAGAGAGAGCTGAGAGGGATGGTTTCCGGTTTCCTGCTTGGGTCCCACTTACTGCTCAAGCAGATCCACTGAAAACAAGAGTGACAAATGTGAGAAAAGCACTCTAATTCAACATGGCCTGAGGGATTTCAAGGCTTTGGATATACAGCCACAGGTATGAGCTGGAAGGATTTATTATACAATTGGAGTTTAACGCTTCGAATTAGCTCTCTGTAAGAACTAAACCACACAGTCAACCCGAGCAAATCCGGGCTGCAGACACAGAAGGCAGCAAAGACCAAATACCCTCGTCCAATAAAGAGAGGACCAGCCCCGAGGGCCAGTGCCTCGCGGTCAGCACCCGGCCGCCGCCCGCTCCTCCCTTCCCGATCCAAGCCTGGGTCTTCGGCGTTGCTCTTCCAGCATCCGGCTGCCTCCCGCTTCCAGTGCCAGGCTCCTGGGCCCCTGGCCCGGCCGCCAGGCCGCCAACCACCTACCCCAGCCCGGCCTCCCGCCCCCCTCCCCCGAGCTCGGTGTCCCCGGCCCCGACTCCCGCACCCCGAGCTCGGCGTCCCCCGGCCCGGCTTCCCATCTCGCGGGTCTAGGCCCCCGGGCCCAGCCTCCAGCTCCCGGGCCCAGCGACCCGCTCCGCCAGCTTCAGCGCTTGCCCCCGCCCCCGTCGTGGTGGCAAAACAAAGGATCGGCCGCCCAGACGTGCCCATCTCCTCCGGCTCCCCGCAGCAGCTGCGGCCCCCGGCAGGTCCCCGGGGCGGCGCCGGGCTTGGGAGGACGGAGGCAGCGGGCGCAGGGCCGACGGCGCCGTGGCGAAAAGCGGCGAGGGCGGCACTCACCGCACAGCCAGCAGCCGCTCGCCCGGCTCCGCGTCGAGAGGCTTCCGCAGCCCGCGGGCCCAAGAGGTGAGCTCGGGAGCCAGGCCCCCGCCGGCACCGCCCCCGGCCCGCCCCTCCCGGCCCCGCGCGCCCCGCTCCGCCCCGACACGTCCCTCCGTCCCGCCCGAACCCCGCCCCGCTGCGTTCGGCGCCGTCTTCCCGCCGCGGCTCGCCCCGCCCCGTCGGCGCCCGCGCCGCGCGTGCAGTCGGCCGAGCGCGGCTTCCGGCGGTGAGTGCGCCGAGGTGTGGAGCCCGCGCCCGGGCCGTGGGGCACCGAGAAGAGGGGCAGGGTGGGCCCTGCCGCCCAGTGCGACCTCCGGGAATAAGGGGAGCAGGCCGGGCCCCGCGCTGGTAATCTCTGCTTCCCCTCGCGGTTCCTTAGGTTACCCCCAGTTCCCTGCCCTGAAACCAAAAGCCTTAACTGCCCTGCTGGTTCCCGGCCTGTTTGGTGTCACGAACTTGCTTTAGACCCCGAGGCAAACTGAAGCGTCGCAGAAGATGCACCAACACACGTGAGCACAAATTCTGCATCAAATTTCAAGGAGTTCGTAGCGTTTTAAGTCAAGTCAGGAACTCCGTGGTAGAACCAGCCTGTCCCAACACTTGTGTCTGTTCGGGTATAAGTCAGAGGTTATATTCTGTGCGTAAATATACGTAGCTATATATGTGGCTGCCATTTGTCGAGTGCTGTCCCCGTGCTCTGGTATTTTCATAATACATTTTCTTATTTCATCCTTTCAGCGATCCCTCAGGGTAGGAATTCCACTCCCTACCCGAGTTTAAGGAGTTTGCTCTTGCTAAAAGGATAGTTGTAGGAGTTAAACTTACCCTGGAAGTAAAACTTTGGCCTTTTTTTTTTTTTATCCCTCTAGGAGGGGACTAGTATAATGTATTGAACAAGACCTCCTTACCCCGTCGTGAGGGCCAAACCGCTTCCTGTGCTAAACTGTCTTACCAAAGTGAGAAAGCACCAGCAGTAGTTTTCTGTTTTCCTGTGAATTATGCTAATTTACTTGGTCTAGAGAAATTTTAATCGTAGCACAAAATAGGCTGGAGGCAGTGTCTTCTGACTGAGCCCAGTAATTTCTCTTTACAGAGGTGCACCAGAGGTGACAGGACTTGATCTGGGCCAGGAAGGGGACAAATCCAGGAAGGGCAACGCCAGGCATTCCAGGTGAGAGAAACATGTGCAAAGGGGCTTCTCGAGTGCACCAGGAGGGGGAAAGAGGCCGTTACCATTTATTTGCTGAGAAGTCTGGACACGAACGTTAAGAAATAAAACAGCTAAATGACTGAGGGCCAGATTCTAGAGGGAAGCTTCATGAGGGGAGCTTCAAACTATAGTGTGAATTCAGTGATGCTGTTATCAACAGAAAAGAACCCAAACTCTGTAAAATAATTTAAAGAGGTTTATTCTGAGCCAAATACCTGCTGCCATGGCCCAGAGAGCCACGTCCAAGAAGCCTTGAGCAAATGGTCTCTCTGTGGTTGGGCCACAGTTTGGTTTTATACCTTTTAGGGAGACAAGAATTACATGTAAAGTCATAAATCAATACGTGGAAGGCATACATTGGTTTGGCCCAAAAAGGCAGGACATCTTGAAGCAGAGGATTACAGGTTTTAGGTAGGTTTAAAGATCCTTTGATTTGTAATTGGTTAAAGAAATGAAGCTGTGAAAGGCTTAGAATATTTCAAGTTAAGGAAGTCTGTTAATCAGAGACAAGCTAGAACATATGCAGGAACTCAATTGGTCTGTTGAGTAAATTGATGACCTGCAGGTGGGTTTAAGCTTTGTCTTACATGGCCTTAAGCCTGTTAATGATTTTGTATCTTGTTACACAGAATAACTCCAAAAGGTACAGGGCATAACTAGGCAGTCTGACCTCCCTTCTCCTCTTGGCCAGCAATTTAGCTTTAAGGTTTTTTTTTTTGGTTGTGGGGGGGTCGTCTTGGCCAAGAGGGGGTCCATTCAGTTGGCTGGAAGGCTTAAGATTTTATTTTAGTTCACATTATGAATCATTAATTAGTATCCCTCTGAAAAGTTATAAAAGTGGTTTAAGGGTGATTAGTCTGGCAAAGATGTGCTGTTTGGATAGGAGATCCTGTGGGGAGGATACACAGGAGGAAATGGAAAACAAAAACCTCTTACAAGAGGTTTTTGGGAAATTTAACTATGAATTACTTCTGTTCAAGCATAGATAGCCAAAGTGACTAAAGTGAGGAAAAAAAGAAAATGTAGTCATTTATTGTATGTATTTTTTTAAATGTTATTAATTTGGGAAGTTAACTTATGTAATTATATTTCTGTAAATGAATTTTGATCGTATACTTTTTGATGAATACTTTAGCATGGGAGAAATAGTACAAATGCATCCAAAGGGGCCAGAAAAGGTATTATATTAAGAAAACATTGTCAAATACCAGAATATTACTAAATACTAGGACTACAGTATTGCCAGAAAACACAAAATACTGATGAATATAATCTCAGGATGGAGGGAGAAGTTGGAGCTAGGGAATAGAAATTGAATCATGATTATTAGACAGAAGGAAAAGAAAGAAAGAAACCAACCTGGAGAAGTGAGCTAGAGAGAACCATGGCCTGGCCGGCTTCAGTCCTCCCCCGACACCCCCCAAGCCAGTGACTATAGAGGTGGTGCCCCCTAGTCCAGCTGCTCCTGGGAACCAGGCCATCAAGGGTCACAGCTGGGCAAGTCTGGGCACAGACCCGGGGAAGCCACGGCTCCTTGGTTCTGAGTCAGCTTTCCATTTTCATTCCCATTGCCCTTCTCCCACTACAGTTATTTTAAAAAAGGACTAACCCAGTCTTCTTTCTAGCTTGACCACCTTTAGTTGTACATTCGGTATGAAACATGGTTAAATAAGCATTTGGTGCAATGTTAAGAAGTAAAAAATAGAGCTCTTTAAATCTACTCTTTTAAAATACAATAGATATTTTCATTTGGAACTTGGAAACTATTACCAAACACAGTTACGGTTCCTGAGTAAAAAGGAGTTTTGATACACAATTATATAAAAGAAAGATGGCATTCTTACCCACCAGGAATTAAAAGCATTTCTAATATGGTGGCATACTCTCCCGGAGGGTAGGGATGAGGAATATGATAGTCCCCAGCTAGAGTGCAAGATGCCTTCCTGGTCTTCATTTCCTTTGCTTTTGTCATTCAGCTCTCCTGGTGAAATAGCTGGAGTACCAGTTGTCTTCCCCAGCTGTTAAAATTGTCAAGCTGTGCAAAGGTCACAGGGGCATGACACATGCTCAGCTTCTCTTTTTCCTCTGTTGATGCTCCAGGTTTTCCCCATCCAGTGAGTCTTAAATTGGTTTCCACAGTGACTCCATGAGGTTCGTGTGTGACACATTCCCATGTTCCTGTCAGGAGTTTACAAAATCAAGAAGATTTTTCCTGATGTCAGTGTCCCCAAGTGTGAACATCCACATCATTATTTCTAGTCAGTTATTAGTTAGATACTAGCTGTGATTCAGATATGATTACATTCTGTCAGATATGATTTCTTCATTAATGAAGAAAATATATTTTTTTCATTAAGTACACAGTCTTTTTTCATTAAGTACACAGGACTTTGTTAAAAGTTAATAAGTTTCATAGAAGGAAGCCAGTTTCTTTTTAGGTTTATCTAAATATAGCAGATTTTAATCTGTGAAGCAGATTAAAGTAAACTGAACACTCAGAATCTATCTAGAAATGAGCCATATCATGTCATTTTGTAGTGACATTTTTTACAAAATTGTTCCATCTCCTCAATCCAATAAAATCATATTTTAGGTGTATCTGTTTTGAAATTTATATTATAGCCTTTAGGGTTATATTTCTGTTTCTTGGTTTATAATAAATAATTTTCATGTGGATTAGGTATAATTCTGAGAGAATAATCTTTCTTAAGTCTGTTATGGTTAATGTCAAATTTGAAATCTATGGATAATATGCCTTTATCTCTAACCAAGGTCATGATATTTCTACCCTCTCAATTTTTTCGGGAGTTGCTATTTTTCCTTCCAGGGAATATATCATTTTCCAGTGAACTTGTTTTGCTACATAGTCTTCTGCTAAAATTCAAGAAAATATTTGTCAACTTTATAAGTACAAAGGAATTTACCCTCAAAAGCCTTAGCATATGTTATTATTTTGCTTAAAAAAATTCTAATATATCTGTTTTTCACATAGGTAAATTATGACATAGATGATATTAATGAAGAGGAGAACTATATCAGTTACCTATTACTGTGTAAAAACCAGCCCAAAACTTACTGGCTTAAAAAATATCTATGTAGATTTATTTTTTCTTACAGTTCTGTGAGTTGGCTGGGCAGTTCTATAGGTCTCTCCTGGACTCCCTAGGGCATTGAATTCAGGTGATGGCTGGATGATCCAAAATGGCCTGACTCAACATATCTGACAGTTGGTGCTGGCTGTTGGCTGGGATGCCTTGGTTCTTCTCCATATATAGCATGACAGTCTCAGGGCAGGACTCTAGGATAACTGAATCTGATGCAAAAGCACATATTAAACCTCTGCTTGCTTCACATTTGTCAATGTGACATTGGCCCAAAGCAATTCTCATGATATGACCAAGCCCAGAGCCGTATGAGAGTGAGCTTAGACGACATCTCCATGTAAGAAGGGAAAAATAACAAGGGGTTTGTGGCTGTTTTTAATCTACAGTGTAAGTCGCCCCCCGCCCCAACTTTCTAAAAACCTATCCTTTTTCTTTTGTAAATAAATCTTAATCCCAAATTGGGAAAGTATTGCCTGGCCCCTTACCTTAGCATGGCTAACACAGAAGTATTGTATGAAAAGAAAAATCACCCATTATCGTAATAGACGTCCAAAACTAGCCAATACCATGATCCTCATTCACACACTGAGTTACTCTCACAACTGAAAGAAACAAGTTGTATTGGGAGAGAAGAGAACTGGAAAGAAACAGGAAAAGGGAACTAGGAGTTGCACATTGATGTTTAGAAATGAATTCTGCACTGAGGCTAATAGTGGAAGAATAGTGGATGAGGCGGTAGCACCGGTGGGGCCAGGTAGGTAGCGTGATGCAATAAAATGGTTATAATAAAAACCGTAATGAAGGCCAGGTGCGGTGGTTCACGCCTGTAATCCTAGCACTCTGGGAGGCCGAGGCAGGTTGATTGTTTGAGCTCAGGAGTTCGAGACCAGCCTGAGCAAGAGCGAGACCCCATCTCTACTAAAAAAATAGAAAGAAATTAATTGGCCAACTGAAATATACAGAAAAAATTAGCCGGGCATGGTGGCGCATGCCCGTAGTCC